>JZLH01S0286280.1:0-13066 GCA_001188425.1 Eucidaris tribuloides
GATCCGGGTTCTACATGCTCTCTGGTGCAATCTGAGCCATATTTGGGGTGCATTTTTATCCCACAAATTTATTATAGAGCAGGGAAAACTGAATCTTCAGCAGGAGTGCAGGTTGAGTGGAAGAAAATTAAACTCAAGCTGGAGAGTGGGAGATTTTGGAACAGTCCCCTCATGGGTGGGAGATCTCCCGCCTCAAGCGAGAAAGTAGACACTCTGCAGCATAGTCATTTTAGTTTCATGTGTTTGATTGGTCAAGGGCAACTGCTCAGCAATCAATTTTGTAAGATGTCCAAATTTGCTTTTGTTCAAGTTTTACTCTATGCAGTGTGTATTGCATGACTGGTTACTTTGTTGTGAAATCTCTGGCAAATGTCATCACTCATCGCAAATTACACCAACTTGGACAAAAACAAATTTGACATGTTTCACAAAATTGATCACAAAAGCATGGATCCATGACTGAATATTAATTTTTGATCATTAAAAAGAGATGCCCTGCCTTCAAGCTTAATTTATATCCTTTCTGCCCCCTCCCCCTCCCATCCCTTAAATATGAGTGCCCACTTACCCTCTTCCTTCACAGCCTAATCTGCTGGCCACCTCCCTCTGTAGAAGTCCTTGTAGTAATGATCGCATCTCTTCGCTCATTTTGTCGGGGAATTCAACATCCTGGATTGAAAAAGAACAAAGAGATTAAATTGACTTGGAAAAAATATACATTTCTTTGAATATTTCACAAATAAATGTAAAGATACGTATACATGTACAATACAGACACGATGCATACTTCGTCGGTTGTCTGTCAGAAAGGCCCCAGCAAATCTTCCCGGCAGAAGAGCCTTAACCTTTAATTGCCTCTAACTTGAAAACCATTGGCTCTTTTCACATGAAATCAAAGTAGTGTGATATCTTAAATCCTTCCATCAGTCTGTTACGTGCAAATATCAAATAAGGCAATATTTCTCAAATTAGAAAAAAATTTGCTGTTGAGGCCCTTTTGCCGGGAACACACAGTAGTGCCCTTCTGCCGGACAACAGACGACTTTATAATCCACAAAATCAAAACCTCTCCATTTCCTCATTACTGTTTATGCCAATTATTTTTGTGATTTTATTTGGAGACTGGGAATTCACGAGAGTTTACAACACCAAATAGTACTGTATTTCAAAAACTAAACATAAAATCACCCATAAATGCTTTCACACAGACATATCTATGATACAATATCACCCTGAAACTGAAGAAGATTGCGTGGGAGTGATTGATCACACTGTGTGTTTATTGTCATAGCCAGGAATCAGTTGTGACCTTTGACCTACAACATGTCTGATGGGTAGTACTGTCGAGACTTTATGGACTCCTCCATTCTATCATAAATAATCACGAGCTACAACTTGTCACGCACTGATGATCATTGCATGTGTACACATACATGTAGTAGGCCACATACAATAAGAATGGAAAATTACAGTTGCTCTAACCGAATCTCAGCAAGCTCAATGGTTAGAGAGCTTGTCTGAAAATCCAAAGATTCCTGATTCAAATCTTGCAGGAGGCAAATGTTTCACCAAAATATGTTTCTTAATTCATTAGAATGGGGATGAAGTTAATTTTGTTAGGCAAAGCTTAGAAAATCTAGACACCCATAAGAAAACAACAAATAAATAAACAGTGCTAATTATTTATGATACCACCTGTCAAGTCAGCCCAAATATTAATGACAAAATCGAGGAGCATAGTCTCAACCATGTAGTATGGATTTGCTGACTTTATAGAGGGAGCACTGGCAAGAAACAGAATGCTCTGATATTTTAAGATAAGATCTGGGGCCCTGTTGCTGGAAATTTTTTGTTGATTACAACTTCAAAAAGTAAAACTCAAGACCTAAATACTTGATTCTGTATGGTTGAAAATCAATCAAAGTTTGATATCTATACTTGCACTTTCGTCACCCACTGGAGATAATTCGACTTCAATGTAACATGCATTATCCATAGACCCCTGCCCCAAGTATCTCATGCCTAGTCTCTGATGGGTTAAACACAAGTTTCTACAAACAGGCCCCATAATAGAATATAACACAAGGCATATCCTGTTTTGGTATAATAATAATCTATGCAAACTGAGAGAAAAAACTATTTTAGTTTGATGACATGAGATAAAGACTTTCCAATGTGACAGTGAGTAGATGGTACAATAATTAAGCAATGATATGTTTATTGCATTGTGAAAGGAACATAGTATTGTCATTCTTTAACTCTTGACATGCCGAGGATTTAAACTCGATGGATTTAAAATGCATTATTTGATGCAGATTTGTGACTTCGACACGTTTTAACAACCAAATATCTTACCATAGTCAATGTCATTCTATCAATCTCATGCTTGTCCTTTGTCTTGTGCTGCCTGAATGGACTATGCCTGAAAATAAACAAACACAAACACAAGGGTAAACAAACAAATATAAGAGTAAATACACAAATTGACCATATGAATAAGCAAAGAAATATAACAGTAAACAAATAAATACAAGAACAAATATGAGTAAATAAACAAATACAAGAGTAAGCAAACAAATTCATCAGTAAACAAACAAATACAAGAGTAATCAATGAAATTCAATAGTAAACACATAAACATAAGAGTAAACAAAAATGCAAGAGGAAACAAACAAATAATTTTGAATAAAAGGCTTTAGAAACAATTATTTTTCAATTCAATTTCAATTCAATTTATTTTCTCAGTGTACACAACATGATTTTTATACAAACAATGATAAAATTGCAACTGCTGTCTGTAAATGTATAACAAATTATCATATTTTTCATTCTTATGGCATCAATTGAGAAGGTACTACTTGCGGTGCAAAACTGTGTCAACAAGATATGAAGAGTTTAAATTTCCTCCTTTTGGTCTTAAGTCTTCTTCAGGTACTTACTTCTCAAACTGTTAAACTACACCCCCTTAACCCTTTATAGACCAAGCTAAAATTGTAA
This sequence comes from Eucidaris tribuloides, assembly GCA_001188425.1. NCBI lineage: Eukaryota > Metazoa > Echinodermata > Echinoidea > Cidaroida > Cidaridae > Eucidaris > Eucidaris tribuloides. Next base: position 2,998 of record JZLH01S0286280.1, read on the forward strand.
CTGCACAGCTTGGGCGATTGAGTGTTAACCAAAAACACACATGCTAATTTGACTTACCCGTGAAGAAGTTTGAACAACATGCAGCCTAATGAAAACCAGTCAGCGCTAGAATCATATGCAGTTCCTTTTGAGAGTACTTCAGGAGCCATGTAGCCATGGGTACCTCTGTGGAAAAGGAGGGTGTGGGACAGAGTGAAATATGCAAGTTATGACAAATATGTCGTACATTATCACTGTGAAATTACATTGAGAATGTGCACTTTTACCTGGAGACAAGGATTGGAAATGACTAAATTGAAAGAAGTGCTCAATTTAGGTCACAGTGTTCCCAGAATCAAGTATACTGTTCAGAGGTTTTGCTGTGAAAATTCTAAAGTCACCCATTTTCTCTTTGTTGTATAATTATTATCAGAAACTGCTGTGATGGTGAAATATATTGAGTAGCTTTCTACCAGATCAATTTATATCACAAACACGGATTAATTCAATACCGGTAAATAAATGCTTGTTACTCAAGTAAACAAATTCAAGACAAATTCTTCAGCCTGAATATACAATCTTGCATAAAGACACTTGCCCTTCAATATACCTTGAAGCTTAAGGACTTCTAACACAGTTGGTTACACTTTTTAAGCTAAAATCATTATTGACAAATTATTGACTGAAACTGAGGCACAGTTTATCAGTTATGATACGTCATAAAAGTTGACCCAACTACACGGACTAACCCACATATTTTGTACATTATCATTGCAAAATTAAATTGAGTATGTGCACTTTTACTGGAGACGAAGTAAAATCTAATAAAACCCTGACCCCATTTTTGGTTGCATTGAAAGAACAGAACATTTCAAAACAGCTTTCAAAATGGGTTATTCCACCATCACTCATGTTACTCTTTTTCACTTTTCCTATCTCGAGATCTTGTCTTTATAGTTTTGAAATTAATTATCTTTTTCACTCGCTCCAGTCCTCGAATACCGAATGAGGCTGTGACTGTGGTTATGGCTACAACACCCAATTTTTGGAATGCATAACTCACATTACACAAATTTTCCAATAAATTTACACTAACTTTGATGTGACTGTATAAAAGCCAAATCTGATGAAAATAAGGTGATTTTAAAGTGATAGGGTAACATTGTGGAGCTTCAATTTAAAAAATTGTCAAACTTTGATATCTGAGCTACATAGTAGTGTTCAAATGGACAAATAACCACCCTAGAATACAAAAGTTCAGAAAGTTACACTGCCAATGGCAACAATAATAGCCTAGGTGTACACACAGTAAGTCTATGGGAGGAAATGGGCAAGTGAATCTGGTCAACTTAGATTTTCACTTTTTTAAAGCACTAAATAAACATTTGAAACACAAGTTTTACAGGGGTTCATTTTTAGACCTCATCAAAGACACTAGTAGCATGGGGAATCATGTGGCTCAGATTTTTTTAACTGTGGTAAATGTTAGCCAATACCTTTAAGGAAAATCTGAAGAATTTTATAGCACAGATGTGTTTTAATAGAATGACACTTCAAGAGAAAACTACTTAACGCAGACTTTGCAGTGTTATAGTCCTTTGGTTTTGATTCCTACACTTTAACAGGGATTCTGGACTCATACATGTTTGTCCCTAATATCTTTACTTACTTGCTACATGAGTATCAGCGTGTTTCTATTGAGCCTACCGTATTTATCCAGATAAAATTTAACCGGCTAATAGCGGAGAGCAGTGCGTTTCTATTGGATTGCATTTTCCGCAAAACTCGATCGATAGTACCGGGATCGTACGATTACCGGCTAAGAGTCCATTGACCTGGGTTGCTGCAAGGTACTGTGGGACGCGCGAAGTCAAATTTATGCTCAATCAAACATGCGCGCTGCAGCCAGGGGTCATGTATTCCAATCACAAGGTTTTGTTGATTTCCGGTTGCTAACTGGTTGATACCGGTTGCCGGATGTTTCTGTTGACATCTTACGGTATGTTACGGTATAGCTCCGCTATTATCCTACAAAAAGCAGGATGATTAGCGGCTAAACTTTCTCTGCGAAAAAGACGGGATAATGGTGGAGAAGGTCTGTTTCTATTGAGATCTTTTACTCCATTAGCCGGTTCATTCCAGAAAACAACCTTCAATAGAAACACGCTGTATGTGTCATATTCTAAAACATTGATACCGGTTGCCGGATGTTTCTATTGACATCTTACGGTATGTTACGGTATAGCTCTCCGCTATTATCCTAACAAAAAGCAGGATATTAGCAGCTAAACTTTCTCTGCGAAAAAGACGGGATAATGGCGGAGAAGGTCTGTTTCTATTGAGATCTTCTACTCCATTAGCCGGTTCATTCCAGAAAACAACCTTCAATAGAAACACGCTGTATGTGTCATATTCTAAAACAGGCTTCATAGCATTTCATGGGACCGAATTTCCCTAATTTTTCTGGATGGAAATTTAAAAATTCCAGGATCATCATTTTTTGACCTATTTTTTTCTCACCTTATGACCATACCATGGACAAGAGGAGAGAAAGTCAGACTACTGGACAAACATAATTCACTGATTTTTTCTGGACTTGAGGAACTTTTCCCTGACTGGAATAAAGGAAGTCATTGTCAAGGTTTTTCCATGACTTCCAGATTGGCAAGGAACTCTGTAATATCAGCTCCATTAGCTGTTCAACATTCATTCATTCATTTGTAATTCTACAATATACGTCTACTGAAGGTGTTGTTTAACACGGGAAGCACAGTACTTACACGCTTGCGTGCGGCTTCTTGACGGAGAAGTCGCAGGCCAGACCGAGATCCGAGATGCGGACGTGGCCGTTCTCGTCCAGTAAGATGTTGGCGGGTTTCAGGTCGCGGTAGACCACGTTGCGGATGTGCATGTGCTCCAGGCCCAGGATGATCTCGGCTGCGTAGAAGCCCACCTCCTCCTCCGAGAATACACCATGCTGCGACAGGTGGTAGTGGAGATCACCACCTGGAAACGGGAAACACAAATGAGAATGAATTATGATTAAGAGCTGAACTAATCTTGGACTCGTTCTGCATTGGTCTTGGAGTGGTCCTGTATTGGTCTTGGACTGGCCCTATATTGGTCTTGGACTGATCTTGCATTCGCATTGGACTGGTCCTAAATGGGTCTTGGACTGGTCCTACATTGGTCTTGGACTGCTCTTGCATTGGTTTTGGACTGGTTGCACATTAATCTTGGATTTGTTCTACAATGGTTTTAGACCAGTCTTTCATTGGTCTTAGATCTGGTCCTGCATTGGTCTTGGACTGCTCTTGCAATTGGCCTTGTACTGATCCTACAGTGGTCTTGGATTAGTCCTACATTGGCCTTCGACTGATCCTCATTGGTCTTGGACTGGTCTTACATTAGTCTTGGACCAGTCCAACATTTGTCTTAGACTGGTCTTGCACTGACCCTGGACTGGTCCTGCATTGATCTTGACTGGTCCTACATTGATCTTGGACTGGTCCTACATTGGTCTTGGATCATTATTTCTAGTTTGAATATCAATACACTAAATTCAGAGTACTAAATTGTGATTTCAAGGATAAACTTGAAACAAACCATTCACCATAGTCACACCAATTCATAGAGTCATTTGAACATAAATCACATGGTGTTTGCCAACAGTCTGTCTATCAGTCCATATGTCTGTACAATAATATAAAAGGCTGATCGGTGAAATTTGAGATGCAAATTCCTGCATTACAATCCATCATCCGCCCACTTTTGTTCTGATGTGTTAAAGACATTGTTTCACATTGTGGAGCATCAATTAAAACAAGTCAAACTTTGCTACACTCTATGCTTGAATGGACAAATAAACCCCAAAGAATACAAAACTTAAGAAAGTTTATGCTGCCACTAGAGATACGTGTACGTGTATACAGTTAAATATATCACACAAGAATGAAACATTCACAGGACTCTTTGTTGTTATAAATACAGTAATCTATGTGGGGAATCGGGTATGGTAAAACCAAGTCACTAATAAATGTTCACCTCTTTACAGCAGTAAGCACTAAATAATCTTTTTGAACTATCTTTTTTTCAGGGCTTCATTTCTAGACCTTATTAGAGACATAAATAGCATGAAGAAGAATTATGTAGCTCAGACTTTTAAACTGTGAACACTGCCAGATGATGCCGGTACGTTCAAAATGTACTGTTTGATAATGTGCATGGTACTGATTCCCCCAAAAGTAAGGGGGAGACAAATGATATAATGCCCCCCCCTCCCTTATGAAGGGGTGGGTAGAGACTAGAGAGACATATGATATAATGTTCCTCTCACATTTGGAATCGGGGGGGGGGGCATGTCTCATCTACCAGGCAGACTGCAACCAAATGTCCCCCTCACTTTTAAAGTGGGGGAGGGGGACAATCCCCCTGTTCCCCACCTGTTGATGCCCATGACAGTGGGACAATACACTCAACGAAATGATACTTGACTGTAAACTCTCCAGGCAGACTGCAACCCAATGTCCCCCTAACATTTAAAGTGGGGGTGGAGGATTGGTTCCACCTTCCTCCCCTCCCCCTCCCCCCTCCCCCCCATCTGTTGACTCCCCTGAGAATGGGGCAATAAACCCATTGAAATGATACTTGACTGTGAACTCTACAGGCAGACTGCAACCCAACGTCAACTTCATTTGTGAAGTGGGGGTATGTGCATGTCTCCCCAACATTACCCCCCATCCCCCTTCCTCACCTGTTGATACCCATGACAATGGGGCAATATACCCATCAAAATACTTTACTGTGTGAACTCTTTGGGCAGAGTGAAACCTGATGTCCTCCCTCACCTTTGGAGTCGGGGAACGGGGTAGACTTCGTCTCCCCTCCCCCCCCCCCCCGATCCCCCATCTCTGGATGCCCCCGAGAGTGGGGGAATATACCCGTCAAAATAATACTCGACTGTGAACTCTCCAGGTACATTGCAATCCAGTGTCTCCCTCACTTTAAAAGAGGGGGTGGGGAGATACTGTATGTCCCCCTCCCGTCCCCCGCCTGTTGATGCCCATGACCGTGGGGCAATATACCCGTTGAAATGATGCTTGACTGTGAACTCTTCATGCAAGACTGACACCTGATACTTCCTGTGCAGGGCATGACATACGGACAGTTATCTTTAATGAACGGAAGAATCATGTAACTGAATTCCCAACAACAACCGAATTCCTACTACACACATCTCAAGGGAAGTGAATGTATACAAAATACCTTAAAATTATTTACCTCATGTGATATCAATGTCTGTTGTCTGATGGAGTGTTATTTATTTCTTTCTAGGTGTTAAACCGAAAACAGGAACACAGGAATGCAGCCCACTTGATAGCCAAACGTGTATCGTGACCTAGCCCTGGTTTTGAACGCATGTTTACTTTCCGCACAAGTTGCATCGCCATGAGGCATAGGAATAATTTACCACTCTCGTGACCTACTGTATATATCACCAACACGGCATCCAGGGTACTATCTGGTCTAATGTGTTGGAACAGGTCTCGTGGGGGACACATTTGATACACTGACAGAAACCCATTTAATAGTGTGAAGAAAATTAAAGGGTACCAACACCCTGAAAATCAAATTTGTGTACAGCTAGAATACGCAACAAATAACCACTAGACAGATGTCATAGCTCGTGAAGTGATCATATTTTGATAATAATAATCATAACATTTTGGAACTCAGTTCCGCGCGTCCAATCTTTTTCTTTAAATTACCGCTTTCAAGAAGTGAAGTAATTTGCAGAAGTTTATTCGGTACAGGTTGCTACACACAGCTAATAAAATAACAATATTATACCATTCCCACCGCTACTTACGCAAGAATAGCACAAACAGGATCCGGGTCTTTTGATAAAAAATACCTGTTGACAGTTTTTGCCATTAACCCGTTGCCTCCGAGATTCTGAAAATCCCATAGAGTTAACACACGGCACATCCGGTTCCCGTAGCCAACGGGTTAACACAGACGTACATGTATATTCAAGTTCATAAGAAAGGCGCAGGGAGTAGAACACTATACCGTTTACCCACAAATATAAACCGATCCGTAGGGCCTACATGACTTTTGTATGTCACACTTTATTTTAGCATCATATGGAGCCGAATATTACCACTGACAATTCATTTCCAATTGTAAAAGCAAGCACCCGAAATTTGTTTTAGTATTATATGAATCCGAATAGGTCTGTATCCATAATTTATTTCCGATCGGGAAACAACTACACTAAATATAATTTATGTGCACCCTTTTTCCTCGATGTATAAACGGTTTTATTTTAACTGGCTAGGTCGGATCGGACCAGTAAAATTGACAGGTCCCCGGACCGTCGTATCTGCAGCACTCTAGCCAAACGGCAATACTGTTATCGATCAAGACGTTTGACAGAAAAAATATCGATAGCGCAATCGATCGATTGATAGTATCGGGTGATCGAGTAGTCTATGCCAAGTCGTTTTTTACCTTACTTGTTGTTTGAAATTCACATTCAAACCTCAATAAATAAAAAAACAGAGTAATCATAAATGGTAATATTTTGCAGAGGGCATGGCACAAATATATTCTACATGTATAGGAAATAAATTACTCAGGGTGTTGGTTCCCTTTAAAGGGAAATGACAGGGTTGAAAGCAGTCCTCAATTTCTGACACAACAATGAAGTACCAGTATACCATTTAAAGATAGATTTCAGGATTTGCAAGTCCATCACTTCCCTTTATTATGATTACCAAGCAGTAAAGTACTTACAAATAGTGTGTTGAAAGTTTGAGATCCATACCTCACGAAGATTTTGTTTTATGAGAAAAACTAATAACAATATGTTACCCATATTGTTCTTTCCGTGAGTTTAAATTTTGCTCAAATTGCAGAACACGGTTATGTGTACGTCCACACAGCGCAGTGGTCAAACGGTGAACTCTGCATGACCTTTGGCTAGCGGCCGTTAGACAATTTCTGAAAAAAACAAGCTCATCACTGTGCAAATTTTGAAATTTAACCGTCCAGATTTTCAACAAAACTATGTATTCTACCCAAAGGTTCTATGACAGGTGTTTATTTATACCAATCTTCACATTGTGTACGATTTGAGCTGATTTCAATCATTTTGTCGTTTTCTGGCGTGCAAATCCCGAATTCTATCTTTAAGGTTTCTGCTGTGAAAATTGCATGTAATCAAAAAAATTGCTGTGACAGTCAAATTTGTTATATAGCTTACTATGAGATCAATTTCTATCAGGGTTGTACTTTAATTCAGTATTGGTAAATTGAATGCTCATTTCTCAAGTAAACAAAATTCCAGCCTAAACCTTCCAGCCTGGATTTACACTCAACCTTGTGTTTATATTGGTATAGGTTTCAACTTTGATTCTTAAGTGTGTTTTTTTTTAACTTTTCCCCAATCACGTCACTGCACTTTAAAGGGAAATGGTGGGGTTGGAAGCAGTCCTCAATTTCTGACACAAGGATGCTTGAATGAAGTATACCGTTTAGGGTTTCTGCTGTGAAAATTTCATGGTCAAACATTTTCTGCTTGTTGTACAAGTAATATCAGAAATTGCTGTTAACAGTCAAATTTCTTGAGTTGCTTTCTGTGGCTTCAATTTCTAACTGGGTCATACTTTAAGTCAATACTGGTAAATGAATGCTCGTTTCTCTCCAAGTAAACAAAATTCCAGCCTAAACCTTCCAGCCTGGATTTACACTCTACCCTGTGTTTATATTGGTATAGGTTTCAACTCATTTGGTTCTTAAAGTTCTTTTTACTTTTTCCCAATTGCATCACTGTCCTTTAAAGGGAAATGGCGGGGTTGGATGCAGTCCTCAATTTCCGACACAATGACACTAGAAAGTGTACTGCTAAGTATACTGTTAAATATTTTTTTTTGCCGAAAAGTACAATGGTTTTACCAATTCCACCTTCAGGCCTTCAACTCTGCTTGGTTGAAAAAGTAGGAGAAAAGAAGGAGCAAAATTCTCAAAAAATAGGAAAAAAGTAGGATTCAATCCACTACAGTAGGAGGAAAGTAGGATATTTATAAGCAGTGTTTGGAGTAGTAACCCCAAAGAAAATGGAAACGTGAGTAATACATGGAAAAAATTCTAAGATTGGCGAAAAAGCGGAAATCCGCAGAAACAAACTTTCCAACACAAACAGGTGATGATGGTAGTTACAGAACTCTCAGCAACAACCTGTAAAAACTACTCAACTCCAAACAAATACTAAACCTATTGCAAGGGTTATTTTTTTTAAATCAATTTTTTGACAAAAAGTAGGAAAAAGTAGGAAAAAATGGATTTTTAGGGGAAAAAATAGGAAAATTAGAATCATCACAAAAAAGTAGGAAAAGTAGGACCAGTTGAAGGCCTGCTCTTTGTACACAAAATTTCTATCTGAAATTGCTGTAACAAATTAATTTACTGTGTAGCTTTTTCGGGATTCAATTTCTATCATGTCACACTGATCAATACGAATAATAAAACTGAATGTTATCTTCATCAACATACTGGTACATTATGTGTTTATACTAATTAGGTAAATGATTAGCCAATGACACTATTATTTGCTTTATTGCTTGAAAATCATTAACTCTTAATGTGCCAAAGTCGCAGATCTGCACCTAAAATACACACAAAGCCCATAGAAGTTCAAGTCCACTGGAACATTAAGACTTAATATTGATGTTATTTCTTTAGCGTTTTGGGAAGTGATTCTATCATTTTTTCCTATCATCATTATTTATTCCCTTGATTTATAGCCTCATTTAAATATTGACACCCCCCCTTTCCTCTCCTTACCTACCCCTCCCCCCCCCAAAAAAAATAATAATCATACTCTTGAATCTGACAATCACTCAGTCAAAGCTAGTCTTAGTTCCATTCACTGCGACTTTTTCTTCCTCCAAGTAGATGTGCTTGCACCCACAGCCTGCCTCAACACACTAGTCTTAGTTCAAGGCAATTGACTAATGAAAGTGATTTCCCCAGTTTAGGACGAGCTCATTCAAACATCTGGAAGCTAGACTAATTCAAAGACATCAATCATAATTCCTGTCACAGGTTTGACCTTTGGCCTCATTTCAAACTGGATTGTTCCATCTTGGCCTCGCTAGGGGGTCTCGGAATACATCTAGTTCAAAAGGTGCCAGACAGTTCTAATTCTGAGAAAGCTGAAACCCCCCGCTCCCATTACAGATTGAAACAGAGACCCTGATTAGTTCATCAAAGATGGACATTTGAGTAATCAAAATTGGGGTTGCCACCGTTTCGTATTACAAACAGAACCCAATAAATCCTGTTGTATGAAATTTGGGTGTTTTACGATGGAAAACAAGAGTATTGAATTGTAGAGTTCTGAACAAGTTCAGAAATTTTTGAGCCTCATAAGAGATGGGGATCACCTGAAACCTGAAGTTTTGTAGGAATGTCCTACGATACTCCTACATTTGTCTGACAATTGTTCTACAATAATTTATGGGATAATCTGATACCCTCAGATTTGTAGGAATTTTGGGTGATTGTCCTACGTTAAACCATGACAGCCCGATTGTAAAACAACTGAAACTCGTGGAACTATTCTGCAACAGTATTTTGTCTTGTGATAATGGAAATGGGTTCATATAATTATTGTTGGAGTGTATCTTCTGGCTGGAAGGATTTATCTTAAATTTGTTCACTTGAGCCGAATCAAGCATGAACATACTAGCATGTTGTTTCTCGAATCCCGATATGAATAGATCCCATAGAAACCTACTCTACTCAACAGATTTGTCTGTCACAAGGCATAATCATGGAAGTTATTTTAGAATGAGTTGATTGCCAAATTTTCACACTAGAATCCTTGAACAGTTTACATAATTCTAGAAGAGTTTCACCCAAGCTGAGGACTACCCCCAATCATGTCATTTACCTTTAATTATGCAAACTGAATTTGAATGAAGGAAGAGAGGGGAAACATGCTTTCAAGCCTACATTCAAGATTTTTGTCTTTCAGATATGCTAATCATTGTTACCATACAGATTCTCAGTATACCAGACCCTT
>JZLH01S0286280.1:20185-38440 GCA_001188425.1 Eucidaris tribuloides
CTTCAAAGTCTTGTCACTATATGTCAGTCACTACACCAGAACAACACTGATTGAACTTGGTTTATACTTACCTCACTGACTAGCGACAACATTATTCTTTCGTTGAGAGCGAGCGTTTCGCCAGATTTCATTTTTATCCGCTTCTTGTCCAGGCATTTCATTGCATACCTAATGGATGATTCAAAATGAGTACACAAAATTATGAAATTAATCTTATTTCAATATACAGGTGTGTATGTGTGTTTCATGTGCGTTTTTTGTGTGTGCATATGTATTGTTTGTGTTTGTATATGTTTGTTTCACAGGTTTTGTGTATGTCATGTGTATATTGTGTATATTGTGTTTGTGTGTGTTTGTTTCATGTGTGTTTTGTATGTGAATATGTGTGTTGCATTTGTGTGTGTGTGTGTATGTCTGTGTGTCTGTGTGTGAGTCTGTGCATGCATACTGGTGCATTCATTCATTCTATACGTAAATACAAATCTAATCGAGAGTATCAACACTTAACACCTCGCATGAATTGCTTATATTGTCACCTTTTCTTTTCACTCATATTTCCTTTTATTTCTATTGATTTCATATGAATGACAGCATCAATCTATCATTAAAATTTACAGGCAGAAGTTTTATGACTGAAGTAGTATAGTATACAAATAAGGCCTACCTGCTTAAGTACAGCTTATCATGCAGTCAAAGATATTTAATTAAGGGGCAGAGCCACAGGGGTGGGAGGGGGAGGAGCCCTATTTTTTTGTAACTTATTTAAAATGACAGGGATTTGACAGTTTTTTCTAAACTTTCGACCCCCCCCCCCCCATTGTTATTGACTTTGCTACTACAAGAATTGTTTTCATTTTTCTTTTTGGGGGTGTGGGGGGGGGAATGGGCTTGCATTTTGGTTATTTAAAAATTCTTGGTGGACAAAAAAATGTTTTCTGTCGTCCTCAGCCCCCTGCTTGTTAGATGCTGTTTGCAATTTGGCTAGTAAATAATTTTGGCAGGCCAATAATGCTTTTCATCATCGTCACCCCCCCCTTCCCCTGACGAATTTCGCCCCTCCTAAGATTTTACCCTGACGCTGCCCCTGATTTTAATCACACCACTAACAAGTATTGCTACATCACAATTGCCATCACAGAGAAATCACTGCGGCATCAAATAAAATTTTGCAAGTGCATGCACATTTGAGATGGCGTCATCACGTGCACGCACATTTAATTCTTGGATGTCAGAATTCTTCCAACCTTCTTTCCCCTTATTTCATGACGAATGTCATATTTTTACAGCTCTGTGAGTAACGTAAGCAGAACTTGTTAATTCTAATGAGTCCAATCTATAGCAGTATAACCACCTGCGCAGCTGGAAGCCAGGAAACTTTTTTTTTGTCTTTGGCTTTTTCTTTGTTTGAGTGACGCTGCAGTTAGCAGTGCCATTGTGACGTACATTGTATGTATCCATTTCCAGTATATGAAATCGTTTTTATTCAAATTTGTAATATGTGCACAATAAAGATGTAGATATCTACCCAGGACCAGGCAGTTTTAATTTCATGCTCATGACAGGGTATAGACACCAGGGTGCTGTTGTAACATGGTGTACCACGTTGTGTAATGCCCTCTTGGGTCCACAAGAGGTATAGTTTATAGTGATGGTGCTGGTATTGCACAGGTGCACAATATATTATACAAATATACAAACTAACAAAAAGGTCATGTGGAAATGATGTAATTGTTATTTTTAAGCCCTTTAATGTTGCATATTATGACCACTTTGCGTAACATTTTGATCCAAAAGAGTTTTTAACATTGACAAGTACACCATAAACCCAGAGTAAAGTGCTGAAAAAAAAAAATTGTTAACCCTTTGGGATGACGACGGGCTTGTACAGAAGCCCAGTAAATCACACACTCAGGGACGAATTTCTTCCACAAAAGCCCACAAAATATGATAACTTTTTCACTCAAACTAAAGATATTGCCTCAATGCTTCTGTCCCATAAAATACTTATTTTTTTACCAGTATAGATGGAGAAAACTCAACTTTAGGTGTGTGATGTATTGGGTTTCTGTACAAGACTGTCGTCCCCAAAGGGTTAAAGAATGGCAGATTTCTTTTTGATACCCCAGGGTACCATTTGATTTATGTCATCAAATAAAACAGCAACATTACAATTAAACATAACAAAAACAAGTGAAATGACTGCAAGAAAATCCTACGCTCACTCTACTTACATTTTTCCAGTATCTGCTTTGCGACACCCGTAGACCTCACCGAACCCACCCCTGCCGATTATTCTGTGTACACTGAAATCATTCATTGACAGCTGCAGTGGGTAAAAAGAAAAGACAAATTAAATTTAAAGCACTTTGATAAGAATGAGATGGAGGAGTTTCACTATTTTCAAAATCATATTTTAATCAATTAAGAAGTTTTAGTATGAGAAATAAATAATGCCTCGACTGGGATTTGAACTCGGGACTTTTGTCCCACTTAGAAGGGAGACCCATCTCAATAGTAAACCATTGGTGGCAAAATTTTGGTCGGGATGGATTTGTACCAATCCACTGATGAAAATAGAGGGGCTAGGTGTGAGATTGACACTGTCTTGACAGGAGCCCAGGGAGCATTAAGTCCTGGGTTCAAATCTGAGTCACCAAGGCATTATGTTTCTCATGCACTGAAAATTCTTAATTAATAAATCCTACTTGCAGAATTTTGACCACCATAGTCTCTCCATTCAAGATATAGTACTTCTACATGTCATGTATGTATTTAAAATATAATAAAATCCTACATAACAATGATGAGATGTATGTAGACATTTTTTTTCAGGGATGACCAAATTCATATGAAAATATCCAACATAACCCTACCAAGTTAACGAGCAATGTAGCGAGGCCTGTTCCTCTACTATGTACATGTGTCATAGTATATTAGTGTAATGATTTCTGTTCTTACAGCACTGATTAAAAGTGTACTTTAAAGGGTATTAAAAGGGTTTTACAGTGCAAAATTGTGCCAACATGAAGTTAAGAGTTAAACGCAAAATATAAACTATGAGTCTCTACTCACCATGCCATTTATATTTAGTTCTACATTTTTCCACTGGCAAAACCTAGTAAACTTATCGCTGAAAAAAAGACAGAAAAGAGAAGAAAAGAAATCAGCAAAATTAATATGTAATGTCTTGTTGAGATTAAGGAAGCAATCGATGAAACTTGCAAGTCCACATTCTTTTCACACACTGGTACACATAATACAACCAGTCAAAAATACAGCATAGTTCACCAAAGTTCACCAATAGACCAATTTATTAAGATTTTAACTGGCAACGTGCCCTACAAAGCAACTTATGCAAGTTGGATTCATAGTATTGAAATGTTTCAAACAGGCTTATGGAATATTTCTTTACTAGGTCCCCAAGGGAGATAGTTCATTTAAATTCAGTAGTAAACTGGTCTATTGCTTTAAAAAAGTGTAAAATTGTATTCAATTTTGTAATTTTTCATAATAAAAATGTAAGTCATATGCATATTTTTGGGGGGTTTTCCTCTACAAATTTTGCCCATCATACATGTACAAATCACCAACTGAACACACTCTACTCAGTAATACTACATTGTACAGATGTAAGCCAGATACACACTCACAAATTCGGTCCAGTTTAACTCCAATAAAATCAAGCTCAGCTCCAACTGGGCCACTTAGGACCACCTGTTCACCTTCGCTACTACACTCCAAAACAGTCAGTCAATATCATTTTCCCCATGCACATCTGACACTATTTTCATATTTCATCTTTTTCACCCATTTTATATGTTAGGATAAAGAGCTATCATTCGGTTATTGTCTCAACTTATTTTCTCAAAGCATAAGTGTACACGGTAATATTTTGTAATAAGTCACAATGGAACTTATTTTCTCAAAACTGTATGTGGTAATATTTTGTAATATGTCATAAAAGATCTTATTTTCTCAAAACATTTCTGAACATGGTAATAGTTGTCACAATAGATGAGTATTTAGTTAAATCAATGTAATTTCACTGATGTATTGGTAAATTTCAAACTCTGTCAAATTCTGATTTTATTCTAAATCAATGGGTAATAACTGTGGATATATTTAGTTAATTAATGCATTGGTTATTAATTTTGATATTTGGCAATATTGCTGTATTTTACTAGGTCATTTTATGTAAATCTAATCAAAAATTCAAGTCTGGAAACAGACCCACTAGACAGTGTTCAAATGGCAACCAAAACATGACTGCAAACATGATCACAACCACCAATTACTCTAATTATATTTGCAATATTATCATAGACTTATTCAATGGTTGGCAATATCACTGTTTGTACAGGGTCATTTCATGTGGATTGATTCACTCATATGGTCATTATCTCATTTGAAATTCATGTGTGGAAGCCAAACTTAAATGGTCTGCCCCACCCCCCCCCCCCATGACAAAAGGGCATAACTGACATTTTGGTGTGTTGGAGATACTGACCAAAATGTATTTTGTTCAAAGCCTTAAAGCCCTATTCAGTGTCCTTTTAACAAGTGGATTATGAAACAAAGGGACACGTCTAATTATTTTTTTTTTGTTCTGCATGTTTAACATGATATACTGAGCCACCTACACTATATGACTCAATTTTGAAAAAATGTCAGTTATGCCCTTTTGTCATGGGGGGGGGGCAGTGTTCATATGGCACCCCAAATGAGATTGTAATTGCTGATGGTATTTTTATCTGAGTGAAAGCAAGCTAGAATCACATCAAGAAATTCAAATCATGCCCCGGAGGCATTTTCTAATCATGATTCTTCTAAATTATGATCAAAAAATCTTTGAATTCATCTTTCTCCACACAGGTGTACATGTCAGCTTGCTGCAATTTAGCTTTTGCACGCTATACTCGTGCCTCCATTGATTCATTTCCTGTGAATAGAAACAAGACTCTGGTTTCATTTTGAAGTTCAAATCATGCTCCTGAAGTATTTTCTAATCACAAAAAATTCACAAATCTTCCAAATCATAATCAAAGAACTTTGAATGCATCTTTCCCTAGACACTTGTACAGGTCACCTTGCTGTGATTTACAACATAGCTGTAAAGGAAGAAAAGAAAACAGGAATAAGTTAAGAAATAAATTGACATTGTGAGTATTGTGAGACTTATGGTACATGGTGATGAAGGAAGCCTAAAAAAGGGGTACTGTGTGACACTTACCCTCAGCAAGACCCTATCAATTAGTAAATTTGTGTTATTTTTATGTCTTTGTGAAATTTTCCATAGAACAAGATCGCAGAAACAGCTACAGGGGGAGGAACTTATTGATTAATAAAATGCATAACTTAATACGGCACAATAACACACATCTGGCAGCATGCATCAGTCACATCAGGTCAGCTCAAGGCCAGCGCACGTGTGCGATCTGATTGGTTGGCAAGAACTGACCGTTACCTCAAAATCTTTCTTAACTTTAGTATTCTTGTTAGTTGCCGGTTACATCTTCCTTTATATGCCCTCATTTTGCCTCCTTTGATTCATGTTTTTGTGAATGAACAGAAGACCCTGGTATCATTTTGGCTGTCCTTGTGTAAAAGTGGAACATCTTATTCCCAACAGATGACTGAATGCTGTAGATACAATACAAGATTGTACAGACCTTGCCTGTATGCTCTGTAATAGGCCCATTTACCGTCACTTACAATCATTTGTGAACGTTTTTTATACTCGAGTACGTTTTATCAATGGTCTCTGAAGCAGTACTCAAAACGTTCTTACACATTTCTTCAGATGACATAGATATGAATGGGGATCTCCAGTCACAAATAGAATGCTCATATGCAATTTATCACAGTTGTAACCTTGAAGTCATCTTTATACACTACAGTATCTTATTGGGATCATTCTCAACCTTAAGAGGAGCAAAATTTTTTCTGAATTGAAATTCCAGGTTTTAACTTTTTGATATTTTGTATTATTTATGTTGTTTTATCATCATCACATTATTGTTGTTGTTGTTGCTGTTGTATTGTTGTAAGTACCAGGGATCAGGGTGATTTGGATATGCTAAAGGAAACACTTCCATTGAGAACACTCACGTAACGGTTCACTTTTGCAAAAGGATATATTTGGAGATTATTGAAAAACTGATCCATTATATAAATGATTTAACTCAATGACACATAATCTGTACCTAAAAAAGATATTTACAATTCTCTGTGTAGAAAGAAGCATATAACAACTACTCATATTATAGGGAAATGGAATTGGGAGCTGTCCAAAATGCCTTGAGAAGAAAAAACGTTGGAAAAATACCAACATTTACACTAAATGAACAGTATATCCATCATAATCCAGGTTGGAAGGAACTGTCTTGAATTTGTTTGAAGAGAACCAAGAGTGTACTTCCGCTAGCAATGCAAAAAGGGGGATGATAATTTTGTCGATATGATAAACTTTTCCTAAATCTTTCATAAGTTATGGTACTATTACGACAGACATTAGAAAATAATCTGAAACCTGAACAGAAAACTACGATTTTAAATGATCAGTGAGAACATTCCACTATGTACATTACCATTATAACCATCCACCCCCCCCCCCCCAAAAAAAAGACATTCCACGTGTATTTCATTAGCTTAAAAAAAGAACATTACATGGCTAGCAATTTTCACAGCATGAATTGATAATAAGTATGCGGGTCAATCTATAGGAGGCAACATGAGCAAAATGTATGATTATGGTAGAAATTGAAACCATGTCAGTGAAAGCAATTCAGCTATTGCACAAATTTCATTGGGAAACTTTTCACAGCAAAAATCATGAACAGTATATGTGATTCTGGACTCATTTTGACAATAAATAAAGTGATTGGCTAACATTGTGGAGCTTCAATTTAAAAAATTGTCAAACTTTGATATCTGAGCTACACAGTAGTGTTCAAATGGACAAATAAACACCCTAGAATACAAAAGTTTGGAAAATTATGCTGCCAATGGCAAGGTATGCATGAATAAACAATTTCTACTCCGGTGGATGATAGAATAGCCTAGATCTGCACACAGTAAGTCTATGGGAGGAAATGGGCAGGTGAATCCGGTCAATTTGAACGCTTGTAGATTTTCACTTTTTTAAAGCACTTAATCATCATTTTGAAATACAATTTTTTTCAGAGCCTCATTTTTAGACCTTATCAAAGACACTTGGAGCATGGATGATTATGTAGCTCACATTTTTTTAACTGTGGTAAATGTTAGCCAGTGGCTCTAAGACTGCTGCTAGTGCTGCTATATCCCTTTAAATTACATACCTAAGTACCAGTACTTATTGAACATTTTGGAACATTGTATTGCATTCCTGGGAAGACGCTATTTTTGTGGGTATCATGATGCCCAGGGTGAAATTTAAGATGTCTATTTATTTTGGCTCCATGCATACATTAATCAAATTACTCTTACATACTTTGCGACATTCAGAAATGACTGTTTATGTAAGGACATGAGCACAAAGTATCAAAACATATATAAAAGCATCTCAATTCCTTTTTACAAATGTAAGTTGAATGGATGGTACCTGCAATACTATTTGTTTTAGAATATCTTTGGTTTCCTTGATTCTGCTATTATTACAGCAATACACACAAAGGTATTATGAAAGAAAAGTCAGCGGTTGTAATTCCACACACTAGAATCCAAACATTTTAAAAACCACTATATGGTATCTTTAACACATTTAGTTTTCATTTGATTGTATTTAGAGTGGTTATTTCGAACAAACAAGTACAACTCAAGCTAACGTCTATATACCACTAGACTAGAGACGTGTTCAAAGCTAAATTTGGCACACTTAAATCTACATGTAACATAACCACCATGATTTAATTTTTTTTACAAATCACATGTAGAAGGCAAATAGTCATGGGTGATAACAAGACATCCAACACAATATGTATCAGTTTAGCCTGTGTTTAAGTCAAAAGCAGAATTCATGTAACCTAAGCTGTATAAAGTGCATATTTCCTTCCCACAATACTACAAAATGATAATAAACATAATATTTCTAATTTATTTTTTGAAGTATGCTCAAGAGACTGAAAACAAAATTCCAAAAAAAATGTAATTTCTCAGTGCGGAATCATCCTAAATGTCAAAATACCCGAGAAATGTGCAGTATTTTTGACACATAATTTGTCACACATACTTGGTATTTCCAGGGGTTAAAACCACGATTGACCTGGATTGTGGTTGGGTCCTATAATTGCTGTGGCACCCGGTTTGAACCCTTTTTCGGGGTGCGTTGGCATTGAACGAGACATGCACGAATACCAGCACCTTGCATCGACAAAAAGACCAAACTCATCCTAACCATGACAATGAATATCAGCTTGACTCAAATTGAAGGGGGTACCAGTAAAACTTGGCCCATTTGTACAGTTTGAAAAAGGAAGAATTCAAATTGCGGAGTAATCTATGAGTAAATTTTAATCTAGGAAAAATAGCAAATAAATCCATAGGAAAGAGACAATTTGGTATCTTGATCTGTCCAATTGTCGTAATATTACTGTCACCTGCGTGTGTTGTGTATGTGTGTGTTTGTATGTGCGTGTGTGTGGTATGTTTGTGGGTGTATGTACATGTATGTGTGTATATGTATACATGTGTATGTGTGTATGTGTGTATGTGTGTATGTGTGTATGTGTGTATGTGTGTATGTGTGTGTATAAGTGTGTGTATGTGTGTGTTTATATATATGTATGTGTATGTGTATGTGTGTATGTATCAATGTGTGTGTGTTTGTGTATTTGTGTGCATGTGTGTGTCTGTATGTCTGTCTGTCTGTCTGTGAGTGCATGTGTATGCATACATGTGTATGTCTGTCATGTTTAAATTCTACATGTACATTAGTACGCCCTATAGTACATTAAACTTGACTACGGATTGCGAAAACGCATAACAAAATACAACCCCCAACACCGTTTAAGTTGTCTAACCCTGTTGCCATTTGCCCTGTCTAATCATACTCGTAATCCGTTGAAACGCGCATTAACCCACACACACGGAATCTGGCGCCAAGTTCGCCAACAACCCAAACAATCGCGATGGAAAAAAAAAATAGGGACAACATCCTACAGAATAACAGAGCGGGGCGGTAGATAGACCGCAGGGGCAGGCAGAGGGCATGTTTTTCATCCTGTGTGGAAATGTCAAATGTCCATTGCACTATTACCTTGGGTATTACCTGATTTTGTAACCACCCATATAGAGTGCCATAGTGTGATGTCACTCTGGTTCAGAAATGTGTGTGGACAATGGCGGAACCAGGTGCCATGCAGCCCTTGGCAGCTGGTTGTTTCAACATGTAGGCCTACCAATAGGAGAGCTGCAATTGCACCAAGTTATGGTTTGGCTGTTGTAAAGCTAACAAAAGTTTTTCATTTTACAAATGTCAACTTGTTTAGTTCTCCATGTTGCAATTTGGCAATTTTCTGACTTGAATTATTTTTTGAAAAAAATCACACATAACATCAAGCTTACTACGCCCATGGGGGTTTTCAGGTTTAGGACATGTTTACAGGTAAAGCATGATTTCTTTGGCTTTATTAGGTTCTCTTTGGTAAAATAGTTCAGTTTTATTCAATAAATATTCATAAGTTTTATTTTGAGGGAATTTTTAGGCATAATTTTTAATTTTTGTTCAAAATGCTGTTTTCCACATTGTAAATCAAATTCCACGATTTCTGCAGAAAATCCGCAACACAGAAAACTTTGGGCTCAGGGCTATGGATTTGTCCCCACATAATTTCAAAGCAGTTTGAAGTCATCTCTTCTGCCCTCTATTACCTTGGTATTATCTGGTTTGCAACCATCCATTTACAAGCACTCGGCCATTTTTCATCATTATTTCATCAGCAGTTGTACAAAATTATGTTAAAGATGCCAAAACTAGGAATTTGCTCAGTTTTTCCAGCATATTTCATAGGAGAGGGGTAAATTTAGGAAGTTTCTGATTAGTAAATGATACCGACATACCGTAATCATTATGCATTTCTCTGTTTTGACTGCCTTTCCATACTGTGCCACATGGGCATGCATCGGTTGGTTACACCTACCTGTATATGACTGTTCAATATGTGGGTGGATGTGGGTGGGTTATGACAGTAAAACAAGGCGATAGCATAAATGTGTCTCACCTTTTTGCACGCAATCATTTTAGAGAATTCTGATTAGTGAAATAAAAATTGATTATTTGTGTGATTGGAGTAGTTGTAAAGTTATCAACCAAAGTAGAAACTTGCAAGTTAACGTTAACATTTCCTGATAAATGATAAAATTTGATCTAATTTGACCTACTTGTACATGACCTATGGCCACATTGAGGTCCATATAGGGCATCCACCAACCAAGTTTGGTTACAAATAGGGTGATAAATTACCAACCCCAGGGAAACTTGCAGATATAGAGTAACATTTGACCTTTGATCTACATATGTGACATTTGACCCCTGTAAAGCATAGATCTACCATCCAAGTTTGGTTATAAATAAGCTTATGATAGAAGGTTTTGGCACTACAAAAGTGCACTTGTTCTTTTAGCTTGCATAAAATTGTGTAAAGAATATAATAACTGCAATAAGTATAAAAACTTTGTAAGATCATATGTGGTAGGTTTTAGAGATACTCCCTGATCTAATTTAAGATTTGTGTATCTAAATGTACAATGCTGATAATTTCAATTCCCACTGAAAATGTAAGTTCAATTTAAATTCATCATGAAAAACTCCTAAGTTAACACAAGATTTGAATTTAACATGCCCTTTCCCGAACTACCTCCTCCCCTTTTTGCCCTGCCCCAACCTGCCCCTCAGCCCAATATAGCACATGAGACTTCAGGTGAGCTGAAAGAAAATATCTATGTGAGGGTACTTTCTCCATATACAAGGTGGCCCCAAACTGTAAAGCAAACACATTTTTTTCACCCTGATAGAAATACTATTCACATGTATTTCAGCTAATAGCAGGGCTGCCACTCAAAATTTTGATTTCCCCCTACGCAGCATGCGTATTTCCCCCTACGGACACCACTTTTCCCCTACGCCTAATTAAACATAATTTCCCATACGAACCTATGTTTTCTCCTACAAAATCAACTTTTCCCCTACGAAGGTATGATTTCCCCTAAAAATAACCTTAGAAAATGCAAAATATTGATCACACTTTCCTCGCCGGAGATGGACAAAATGGGTGAATATAATCGGATTCGCTGGAGAAATTTAAGAATATTTCATGAAAATTGTCAAAGATCGCCTACATCCCTAAAATCATCAAAACCCCGTTTCCCCTACGGGAAGGTCATTTTCCCCGTAGGTATCCCTACAACCTTACAGTAGGCCAATCCCTATGAGTAAGGGGTTTCCCCCTACGAGTGCGTAGCCTTGGCTAAAGGGACTTTTCTAGAAGGAATTGATACAGAGACTCGTAATATTGTTTTTTTGAAAGCAATGCAAGATCATAGAATTTCTACATTTTGTCGTCTTGTGTTATATTGCTCCAAAAGTAACATGTTTGTGTCTAACTAGCAGTGCTCACTATTTCATTTTAAGGTGTGGTTATGGGTATGTAAATTATATGTTCATATAAATGCGCATTGGCTAATGAAACGCAGCATTGCTGCAAATGTGACCTATTTTCACCCAATAGCATTAATTTTTATCACCCGTGTAACAGTGCTTCAACCCCAGCATTTATTTGATCAGCAAAACTGCAATAGCTGTTTGTTTTCAAAGGCGTGCAAAATCATAAATTGCAAACATACATTTGCAATGCAGCATTAAGGTTACAACGTCTTCTGATAACAGGGTTTAGCAAACACTTTATTTTCGTGACATGAACTTTCTCGCGAATAAAGGAGGCCGAGGGCCATTTCCGGCCGCATGAAACACCGTTCCGCGATCATGCCGACATGGATATAACAATAAAACATAGCGAAATTGCATTTGGGTATTCTATTAATAAATTACCACAACAATCTACAGGAAATATTTGTTTTAATGCCTCTGAAACACTGTTTTATCAAATGTAGAAGTGCATTGCGCCCGTTGTAAGTGACCCCGCACTTTTAGTACGAATAAATATATCTGGAGTCATTTGACTTGTACAATACATGGTATTGTTGGCATTCAAAAAGTTGTGTAGACACAAGCTGTTGCATGCATTTTACTTTTGCGAATCTCGACTCATCGTGAAATTCACGAAAGTTAAATGCTCGCGAAAATTTCTGGTTTTACAGTAGAATTCAATTTCTAATGAAGAGACATGCCTGTCTTTCTGGGTACTCTGTCAATCATCCACACATCAGATGGATCATGCAGCTGTGACACACTTGTACATGTATCTCTGCACTGTAATTTAGAGACTTGCAATTATAAATGAATATGTGTTATGCGCCATACACAAATGTTTCATTATTACCGTACGCCATATATTTCACGTCCATATATTTTCGTGATTTTGCTTCGCGATTTTATTGTATTTGCATTCACTTTCTACAGAAATATCAGGAAGTGAATATTTTCTCGTGCAGTAAGTTGCAAAATTTATGAAAATTAAACCACCGCAAAATATTGCGTATACAGTATTACATGCTCTAGAGCACGCTGTAGTTTAGCAGAAATTAGTAAAGTTCACCAAAGCTCCACCTCCCAAATCATGTGTTAATATTCAAGCCATTCACACAAGGAAAATGTGACATGATTTCAGAGGATTGTAAAATTTAGAAAACACCTCTGGAGCATGATTTGAACTTTACGATTTGATTTCAATTGTGATTTTAGTTTGCTTTCACACAAGTTAAAATACCATCAGCAAATACAATCATATTTTGACCTCCATGTGAGCAATGTCTAGTAGGTCTCTTTCCAGACATGAATTTCCAATTAGATAATAACCATATGGGTAGATCAATTTACATACATGTAAATGACCCGGTAAAAACCAGCAATATTACTAACCACTGAATAAGTCTATAAACTATTAGAATTTAGAAAACAAGCAAAAAGCATATCTATAGATTCATTTAACAAATAAATATGCAGAAAACAAACCATCAAATAGTACATTAACTTGAAAACAAACAAAAAAATCTTAATCAAACATGTATGAAATTAACCAATACTGATCATCAGTTAAATCAAATATATCTACAATTAAATTAGTACACATTAATTCAACAATTAAAAATTTAACAGTATGAAATTGACCAATACATAAATTATACCAAATATATCCACAATTATTACACTTTAACTTCACAAAAATTCAAAATTCAACATTATGAAATTGACTAGCACATAGGCCTAATTGATTTAACTACATATAATACAGGGCTGCTAACTTTCATCAATGCCCTTCAGTAATTGTATCATAAATGCAGAAGAAATATACAAAAATGATTTGATAAAATCAGTATTTTTCATGCAACTTTCAGTATTCTTCAGTATTCTTCTACCACTTTCAGTAGAAATTACTGAAAATCGGTACCACTTGGCAGCCCTGTATATACACAACTGTTGTGATAGATGACAAAACATTACCATGAAGGCCTAAATTTCGAGAATATATTCAGACAATAATAATAGTGACATCTCTATTCTAATAAATATATTTTATGTAATTTTATCCCATTTTATAAGTGGACAATGACCAACACGCTAATCCACTTCTACCTAGGAGCACCTCTTTCTGCCCAAACAGCAGATTATCACTGTAGGAGAGCTGCTCTTCAAATTGGCAGCTTATAAATATACATCTTATATACCATACCATGTAGGTCACATTAATATATTATGATTAGCAGAGAGACTGAGAGCGAACGAGGAGACCGTATATTACGTCCCTGTATTCCCACACACAACACGCTAACACGGCCCGGCATACTATACCACTGCAAGCTGCTTTTGCCTGTGTGCTGGTACATGTAGGCCTACAGGTACAGTGTACCTACACTATAGATGAACGGTGCTTTCGTACGCACATATATGTAGGCCTACAGTATGTACACACAAACATACACACACTAACACAATCACAAATACATACACACATGCACACAAATACACACACACAAGCAAACACACACACACACACACACACACACACACACACACACACACACACACACACACACACACACACACACACACACACACACACACACACACACACACACACACACACACACACACACACACACACATACATGTATACACTTGCACTCATTAGCACCATGGAACTACTCTACACACACTTGTGCTGCACATTGAGAGCTACAAGTTTAAAAAATATACGAATGTGTATCTGTGTGTATGTGTATGTGTGTCTTTTTGTCTGTCAAATGAAGCATACATGAAATATACATACCTTTCTAAAAATTTCTTAAATATGTCTCCTTTCAGTGAATTGAGAATTTCAGTTATGTATTCCTGCAAACAGCAAAAAACAGGGGAAAAACACCATTATTCAAAACATTTTTACTGATTATTTTTAAATGATCAGAAAAAAATAGTGATAAATCTGCCAGTATTTCTTGAATACAATACACACGTTTGATGACTCAGAGAAAAAAAAAACTTATCATAAATACCGTCAATATGAGTTTTGTGCAGAAATTTCTGCATATACATGTAGTCATTTGGGGCAATATATTAAAAATGATACTAATACAGCTATAAAATTCATGCAATTAATCTGTCTACAGTTATAAATGTATATTTGACATCTCAGCAGTCAGAGCTCAATATTTGAGGTCCTTGAAACAAAAATTAAATTTTTAAAACATGAACTTCTTAGATGGAGTAAATGAAAATGATTTCCAATTCTAGTATTAAATTGACAAAATTCATTATCATATTCATATTCCTCTTGTTCCCATCAGTACAAAATCATGAACAAATACACACATTCCTTCACCATCCAACATGTAATGCATTATCACATTATCTCAAGCTTGACCTTTTCTAGCAGATACCTGATTATTTGATGTTATGGCATAAAAGCTTCAGGAAAACTAGAACAGCGTGGGTGTGTTCGTCCTGTGCAATATTTTTGACTATTTGACACCTGAACGGTCAATATTTGTTATGGGATACGTGAACGTCAACAAAGAAAGGAAATACCGACAGAGCAGTGAGGGTATTTAGCTTTTGTTTTTGCATTGAAAATTTGTTTCTCTTTTCTGGAAACAAGGCAAGCAACATTTTTCAAGGAAATGTGAATTTTATTCGTTTCTCACCTATTTGATCTACATTTTCATTGAGCTTCAAACTATGGGTATTGGTAATTTGATGCACTAAGCACCGTGTTATGTAGCTCTCTCGTGTCCAAAAATGTATTTTCTTTGGTTATAATCAGTGTTTATTATGCAGAGGCTGCATAAGTGCACAACAAAAAGACATAAACTTACGAAAAGTGGGGTGAAAAAGAAGCTTAAGTTATTTTCACACTTCAAACATAACTTTTACACAGTTTTGTAACCCATAAAATAAATATAATATAATAAATAATTCAACAAAATGGCAGATTTCTAGTTGGTACCCCAGGGTACCATTTATGTCATCATTTGACTCTGTTACAGAGTGACCAACGATATTCATTTGCCAAGGGAGGAGGTTTCACTAATACGTGCAAAATCCAACCCCCCTCCCCCCCCCCCCCGAAAAAAAACTAAATAAAAAAGACTAAATAAATAAATGGACAGATATTTGATACTAAGTACAGTATGCCATATATTTCTCGTACATACATTTTTGGCGATTTTGCTTCAAGATGGGGAATTCATGAGAGATTATTTTCTCGATTTTACTGTATTTGCATTCACTTTCTACAAAAATGTAAGAAAGTGAAAATTTGTGCATGTATTAAGTCGCGAAATTCACGAAAATAAAACCATCGCGAAATATTCAGCATACAGTATACAATTACAAATATTAACATGAATAATTGTAATGCGCATTGCACAATATTCATATAAAAGAATGTGCACAACACAAATGTTTATATTTATTACTTCATTCAAATTATCTTCCAGGATAATACATGTACAACCATAATATATATTTATGTACAATCTCCAGCTGTGCATGAGAATACCTCAACATCCTGATAAAATAAATTGAGTGTTTGCAAGTGTGAAGTTTAACAAATTACTATAAGATGTACCTTCCCAAACTTGTACTTGTATATATAATTTGTGTTACATTCAAATCTTCATGGTGAAGAGGAAATGCAAACAATCTATAAAAAAAAGTATTTATTCAAGAACTTTTGAAGTAGATTTGTTCGATCATTGAACATGACATGAAAACATATGTGTTTTCATGCACAGCTTAAAAGCACCATGCAAATATGACATTGTTAAATTAACAACCCCCTGCCCCCTCACAAACTCACTTTTTTGTCGGGGGGGGGGGGAGGGGTTATACCTGAAATATAGAAGTTACTGTAGAATTGACTGATTTCTTGGTGATCACATAGCACTGTAAAGGCACCAACATAAATTTTACGGAAATAATGGTAAAGCTGTGGGGAGGAATGGCCTGTACACTCATCCCCACACCCACTTTTCAAGACAAAAATAATTTTGAGTAAAGCAATTTATTCTGAATTCGTCAAAATATACATAACACTTGTTCTACATAGTGATTTCTTTTTCTTTATTATAGATTGAAAATGAATTCAAACATATGGAAAACTTTGTCGCATGTGCTATTGACTCAAACTTCCGCCGTGTTTTGCACGAGAAATTCGACTGGCCATGTGCATCACGCGCCATATCTATCACTGTAATTTTTAACATAAGTATCATTTTATACTATCTCGCCCTCAATTTGAATCTATGAAAGTTCCTCTTTAAAATGATATAAGTATTGTCACTATTGTTAACCGAGAAAACGTAAATTTAGTTGCAAAATCATGTCCATGAGTCTGTTTTGGGTGTTTTTGGACGTCCGGCGCGTGATTCACACATAAATTTACGTTGTTTCCGAGAGAGTCAGTTCTCTAAACTCAACAGCGCGGACATGCGAGTAGCTCTTCTGGGACATCTCGGTCTCTTTTTGTATTCTGCATGAAATGCTGAAGATGTCCATATAAAATATATAATTATTGGTCCACAGGAAAGCATTGTAAATTTTGGAAACGATCGAAAATCAGTTTCTTTCTCAAGCTCATCGCAGTCGTCCCGTATAATCTCGTAACAACGGCCAGCCTATGGAGTGTACGCTTGAGTGCAATCCGTGGTCACATCACGGTGCACGATACGGCTGCCTGTGAGCTCCCATTACATGCACGAATTGGCAGGATAGTTTTTGATATGGTATTTTAAGAGCTCAAATTCTTTTTTTTCCTCAAAATTTTGCAACAATCTCCATGTTTTGATTGTATTTTCCACAAAAGCAATATGCTGCCTGACCGAGATCATTCCTCCAACTATCCGGAACAGATTTACACCACTACTGTCAGGTGTCATTAGTTTTTGCAGTTTTTTGGAAACCAAACGAAGAGATGTATATAATGCTACTCTATCCCTTTAATACTGTAACATTTTGTTTATTTCCAGTTTTTGTTGTGTTTTTTCCGAGTTTTTTTCCCCCCAGTTAAGTAACCATACCTATTAGCATTACTGGACCCTGGCTATTGCTAACCTGGAAACTTGACCCCCAGTACTTCACCACGGTAATCACTGCTTGTGTGTAAAAAGTCAAATGCATGTTTGCACATAAATACAGCCATGCATGTATTATGCAAATGAGCTGATTTGATTGATGATGATCATTTTGTATGGGTGCATTTGTGTACATGTGTGTGTGTGTGTCTGTGTGTGTGTGTGTGTGTGTATGTGTATATGTGTGCATGTGTATGTGTAGATGTGTATGTGTGGATGTGTGTGATTGTATGGATTGTATGTGTGTGTGTGTGCATGTGTGTGTGTATGTGTATATATGTGTGCATGTGTATGTGTAAATGTGTAGATGTGTATGTGTGGATGTGTGTGATGGTATGTGTGCAAGTGCGTGTGTGTGCGTGTGCATGTGTGTGTGTATGTGTATATATGTGTGCATGTGTATGTGTCAGTGTTGAAATTACTTTTTATTTTTAGAGAGCCATTTTGAAAAAATCACCATAGCCATTTTTCATTTTACCAGAGTCATTTTCAGTTTTCCAGAGCCATTCTTTTTTCCTTTCAGGATTCAGG
>JZLH01S0286302.1:1342-17506 GCA_001188425.1 Eucidaris tribuloides
TGTTGATTTGATATAAAAGTTTTTATAATGGATAATGATGAAGAAAGAAGACAATGACAAATGTGATAGTTATACAATTTAAACATTTAATGGTGCAGTTTTGTGATTTACGTCACTGTTAAATTGTGTATTCGCTTAACCACTGTGCATTTAATTGTATGTGGCATTTTGTTACATGCTTGGAAAATAATCAAATGAAATGACATGAATAATGATATGAACATTTTACCACAGTTCAAAACAATCTGAGCCACATGATTCCACCATCGCTAACCATTCCCGTGCTTTCTGATAGCGCGTCTAATAAATGATAGAGCCCTCAAAATTGCTATTCAAAATGATTACTAGTGCTTAAAAAAAGTTTGGGAAAATCATAAGTTTGACAGATTTCAGCTTGCCATTTCCTCCCATTAGAGCTTACTATGGTGTAACTAGGCGTATTAAAACTCGCCCGCCCGAGTTTAGTTTAATTGTTTATTCATGATAACTTGCATTGGCCGTGTTATCTTTCCAACTTTTGGCTATTCTAGGAGGTTGACGTTTATTTGGTCCATTTGAACACTACTATGCTAGCTCAGATACTCAAAGTTTGTTTGACAATTATTTAAATGAAGGCTCACAATGTTAGCCTATCACTTTAACAATGTTCAAGGTTTTAAAAATTCGCGGGGAGTATCATTGTACAGATGATTTGTACCACCGGGAACATCGGAACCACCGTCGCGGAGTTCCTATCGGGAGGCGCGGGCGGGCGCCGGGGCGGGCCGCGCTCGCGCAGGCGTGTGGTGTGGCTTAAGCTATGAGGGTAAAATTATAACTCCCGACGACGAAAGTCGTGCCGCGGATCTGTATACATATTCTCTCGAAATAGCCACCATGTCAGCTTAAACCTAAAAGACACTCGCGCCTACAGCTCATAAAATACATTTTGAAAGACGTTGCCGTACCTCTCACGGCGCTTCACCCACATGTAATGGAGCGCACGAGTAAATTTTTTACAAATTGGAATAAAACAGAGCTGAAGCTTAACAGCGCCATATTACCCAGCGGTTGTGAGTGTGTTGTTGTGAGTGTTACACAGTGGAAGGCTGGGTGTGCGTACTGTGTGGGTGTTTGTTGGTGTGTACGAGTTTGTCATGCGGTGGTATTGTTGCTGTGTGTGTTGTTCTACCCCTAAGGAATCTGTGTGTTTGTGTGTGGATGTGTTGTTTCTAGTTGGTCGATATTTTGTTGGTGTGTGTTTGATTTGTGGTGGTGTTTGGTGGTCTTGGTTTGTGTGTGTGTGCATGTGTGTTTTGTGTGTGTGTATGTGCTGTGTGTTTGTGTGTGTGTTTGATGTGTGTGTGTTTGTCGTGTTGTGCGCCCTGTTGTTGAGTGTTATCTGGAGGATGGACTTGTGTTTGTTGTACATGGTTGTGTATGTGTGTTTGTATGGTTGTTTGTATTGTGTGTGCGTGTGCTAATGTGATCGTTTGTCGTCGTGGTGTCGTCTGTGAGTCGCGTGTGTTTGCGTTTGATGTGTGGTGTTTTGTTGGTGTGTTTTTGTGTGTTGCTGTATCATGTTTTGTGGGTTTGTTCGTGGTTGTGATTACTTGGACTCTTGTGTCGTCATTGTGGTTTGTTGACGTTTTGTTTGGCTCCCTTGGTTGTATGTGATGGTTGTGTGTGGTGTGCTGTGGATTGTACAGCCGACATGTGTGTGGGTGTGTGGTATGTGGTGCGGTTGATCTGTGGATAGTATGTGTGTGTGTGGTGACGATTTTCGCGACGCGCACACGCGTTGCTGGGTGCACTCGTGTCCACCGGTGAGTCCGTTGTTGTGTGCCAATTTTATTAGGGGGACAATGGTGGCGGAATTTACAGATTAATTATTAGTGTACAATATAACCAGCGGGGCGCAAATCCATTTTAATAAGTTAGTCTTGGGTAACTATCCAGTGGGCATGGTTTATTAAGCTCTTCCGCCATTTTGTCGGTTGACAATTGAATATTCTTCTCGAAATAGATCTGATGACTTATTTGCATATGCGATTAGTTTATAGCTGCTCCTCTGATATGCCATGAGTCTCAATGTACAGAGCCTGAGGGTTAAAGAATAACTAGGAGTGATAAGCGCGAAGCGATTTCGCGCAGAACGAAAGGTCAATCCTTGAATATATAATGGATGAGTATTTTAATGATAATGCACGACCGACCGTAACCATGAGACGAAACACTTATGTCGATCGGCCAAACGCCCACATTCAAGCCGAGGATTGTAATCGATCGGATCGATCCGAATATTAAATAATTCGGACTGTGCTACTAAGTGGGGGAAATAATAGGCAAATACTAGTAAAATTGGGTTCCTAAATCAGAATGATTCCTCAGTATCAGGTGCAATTTTCTCCTGCTTTTGTGGGCGTTGCCTCCGGGTGTAGGGGCCGGGCCGTGGTGACCGTGTCGCGTGAATTTCTTGTCGCTTGTGGTTGTGACGGTGTGTGTGTGGTGGGTGTTGTGGCTTTGTGTGCGTGTCGACCGTGTGTCGTGTGTGGATTGTGCCTGCGTGTGTGTGGTGTGTGTGTTCGTTGTCTGGCGCTGTGTGTGTCCGGGTGCTGTCTGTGCGCGTGTTCGTGTGTGTGCTTGTGGCGTGTGTGGGGTTGTATGTATGGGGGAGGGGGGGCGTAGAGGAATGAAGTTTTAAATCGCTTTAAATTAGGATTTCTTTAGAACGATTGTATGACTCGAAACTAGAGGATCATTGCCCGGGATCATTTGCAGGTTGTGCTGTAATTGCAAATACCATTGAAACTTTTAAAAATATGTGATGGATTGCTTGGCTGAAAAAATATGAAATATGAATCTTCACCACCCCACCCCTCCCGCCACAACGTGAACCCCACCACGCCTCTTTCACCCGCACCATGCTACGCACACTCTTCCGCCTGCTTCTGCCTTTCTTGAACCTTCACTGCGCTCCTCACTCCTTACTTATAATTACTCTATCCCTTTTTCTCCTTCTTCCGCCTCTCGCAATTTCCCCCTCTACACCCACCCCTATTTGTCTTCCAGCCCATAACTCGCAACACCCTTGGCTTACCACAAACCTTGTCCCTCCCCCAACAAATTCACGGCCACCAGCTTTCACGAGCGACAATCTATAAACCGTCTATAAACATCCTCAGGCGTTATAAAGACAATAGGCTTTCTTAGAGAGAGCAACGCTCTGAATGGAAAGCGTATCCTACCCCCCCTCTCTTCAATGTAACAAGAGCGATTTGCAACACCGTCGTTGCCCCAACCCCTCGTCAACACCCTGGGAGACCTTCCCGCTCGCCAAGACTCGCACCCAGCAGTAGCCTATTGTCCACATCTCACCACGCTCCACTAAACTAAGGCAAACGACTCTGACGCACATATAGTTAAAGACTCCGCTTCTGGACCCTATCGACATCAGCCACGTGCCGTTGTGGTAGCATTGCTCTACGTGTTCTTTATACTATGTCACAATGCAGAGAACCTTCAGAGCAAGGGCAAAAACCACCTCCTCCAACAGTTGGACCACCCAACCGCCTACGCACACACTCGCTCTGCAGACGACACCTACACAACTCCACCACATCTGCACTCACACCACTACACTACCACACCTTGGGACTAAAACACCACCCAATCTACGCTGACCTAACTTACATTACCACAAAGTAGACGCCACTCATGGCATACAATAAACTCTTCAAAGCAAAAAAAATTATCAACAAACTATTTTGGAGATCATTCGAACAACTGCATTGCCATCCCCACCTTTCTGCCACCCCCGCTCTCCTCACCCACAATCTCGCATCTACCGTTCTCCCACAGCACGCCCACCACACCTGCATGCAACTAAACGGCCCCGAGCCTCCCCCCTTGTTCCAACCTTCCCCGCCCCCTCACTCACACACACACCCTCCCATCACTCACCCCGCCCAACACACCACTCACCCCCACACCCACCACCGACCCTCACACACACCGCTCTCCACCCACACCACTATGCTCACCATTACAACCGTCCATCGACTCTTAACCACTCACACTATACACCCGCGAGGATAATACAGTAGTTATAAATTCCATTATCACTATCATAAAAGTCCAGTCTCTCAATAACGCACTACTGTATTATTTAACAACTGCACATTTATCTTATCTTCTTCCACCAAATGACTGGCCCGTAGGGCAATTGTGCTGGTACTCAAAGCACTTTATAAGAAATGATATTCCAGACAATCTGTTTCAAGACGAATCGCTCAACATTTTTGTTTACACTTCGACGAAAAAACTTCTTTTTACTGATAAGCCAAAGGGGAAATTCACTTGAAGTGTTTCAAAACTTTTTGTATTGATGGGGGAAAATTGTGGTTATTGATACATGACGGAAAAGCGATTCTATCAAACATGGTATATCACACCAAGTCCTTCCGGGAATCATTTGACCCTCTTTTTCTTCCGTATATTCGAGGTAAGATTCTTCAATGTTGTTCTTCTTAAAGATTTAAAAAGCGCTTCACTTTGGTGGCCACGGTTCGTCAAATAGTGAGGCTTGTTCCTAAACAGTGCCTCAATCGTATGGGCAACAGCTTCAATGGACGCGCGACATAGCTTTGACGATAATTGGCTTATTGCACAAATAGAATATCACTCCTGATAAAATAAGGCCTAAAGGGAAATACAGGCGAAACCGTTGTCTATAACGCAGAACCTAAACAAGCCAGAAAATGTACCTTGATTGATTAATCAGGTTTACCCATAAGAATTTATCTCAGATGCTCCAAAAACAACAAAATAACACAGAGATTACACACACAACCTTGTAGAGTTGTGATCTTGCGCACAAATCACTTGTGTATATGAGGGGTTTTGTTATCAGTTCGTCACACGTTACACACCAAACACTTCGTTTTCTTACTAACGGTGTCGTTTCTGTCTCACTTGTTAACATGATTGCGAAGCAGCCTTCATGTAGGAAGAGCAACTATCATAGAATCAAGTTAACTATTGAAGGCCTTCTGCACGTGAACATTTTATGGTCAAACTTTTTATTCTTATAAACAATTGTTTACCAATCAGTTTTTGCCTGTGACAAGCAAATTTGTTTGCCAGAACTTTGTATGGGTTCAACCTTCTTATAAGGGGTTATATACACTCAGTTACTGTATATTTCATTGTTTTTGAGCATTTCTCAAAGTAAATCACCAAATATCATGATTTAGAACTTGATCTAAGACCAGGAACAAGCACTCATCTCACTCGCGGCTTGGATTATGTTTCACAAACATTTGGTATCTGATTGTACTATTTATATTGGTTCAAGTACTGCCAATCACGTCATTGCGTTTTAATGGGCGTAGAAAACTACTGCAAAACGGTTGGGGGGAGGGGGGTCGTATATCATAAGCCTGTCAGTGTACTACACCTCTACTAACCATATAGACTTGTAGATTGAGTTTGAGCCAAATTTGTTTCAGATTACAGTCCGGACATCAGGTTTCGGCTACATTGACTAGCAGCCATCCGCGATAAGAGAGAAAATGTGCCAAACACAGCCTTTTGTAGTAATATAGTGTGTGTGGTCGGCTTGTGTGCTGGGGGGGGGGGGTCCATGTCGGTCATTGGTGCAACATGTCGAGGACAAAGTCAACATTGGTCCACATTATTTGAAATATTTAGAACATGTTGATTGTCCTCATAAGGCATAAACCATTTTCCCTTAAAAATTTAAACAGTTTGTTAGGTACAATACATTGTTACTTTTTGTATACAACATATGCAAAAATTATCTTCTTTGTCATTTATGCTCCAAAACATTTCAGCTGCCCTTTCTGGTACTACTTTGTTGCTCACATATCCCTTTTAATTAACATTGATTATTTTAGATGTCAATATTCTTAGAATTGCCACTTGCCAGTGGCGTCAATTCATGTTTTCAAAATAAAAACACCTGTTCATATCTAATCAGATTTTTGTGCGTAAAGTATTTCATTCCGTAGCTTGTTTATGTGCAATCTACTTCACCTTCATACTGAAAAACTGGTGCTTTATCTGTCGTTCCTAAACATATCTTGATTTGGTAGAAACTATTGCCGTCATAGCAATTTCTTCTTTGTGCCGGAACTGAAAAAAATATTACTTTTTTTTAACCTGTGGTCTTCTGAGATTGGACAAACTGATCTTGCATTCAGGGCGCTTTTAGAATTACATCATGTCATTTACCCTTATATGTTATTTATTTCATAACTCAGTAGCGACTACTTAGCCAATTGTACACGTAGGCCTGAACCATTGTGCGCCACCAGATCCCACCACATAGCATGACAGACTATAATTATTTTCCCCATTGATACCCAAAGCAAGGATGTCTGTTTGACACTTCATTAAGTACAAGTTTGAGATTATCAATTACTGGCAGTAGACTGGTAAGAGCAGCTCTCATTGTACGCGGGGTATAATTAGAGCAGCCTCACATCGCCCTTCTAAACTGTATAGGTCATATTTCGAGTCTTAGAATAACCTATTATGACACCACAAATGCAGCGTCTTGATTGATGACTGATACTACAAACATGCGAAAATTCTATGCACAGATCTCTGTGTGATACAGTTGGAAATCTAATGCAGGTTGTAACGTGTACTGACATCATATTTGTAATTTTTATCATCAAGCATTTCATAACGTTATCCGAGCTCTATTCTAGTCACACAAACACAGGCCCCCTGTTGGGATCCACTTTGGTCAACTATACGCCATCTAGTGGCCATCCTCGATCTACCCATGTGAAAGTAATAAGCTCCTCTGTCAAGCAGAGATCTTGGAAACTGTCGAGCAATTTACTCCTCCTAGGTGTACAAATGCAAGAAGCGCCAATTTCGGATTTTTGTGTTTGTCTGGTGAGCGATCAGGCCACGTGCCTAGTTAGCCTGACAGTGAGAAGGTGAGTATACCAAGCATGACAGGTTTATATATCAACATCTTGGTTTTTGTTCAATGTACATCTTTCTTACTATGGTGCCGCTATTTTCAAAACACGGCTACCAGTCTGTCTTTATATATGTACTACTGGAGAGTTTGCTATTAACCTAGACTATTCCTCCTCATGGATTTTCGCTAAGAATGGAGATATAGAAGCCTGAAGGAACTCTTTTACAGAGGTTTACACTTATAGATTCTAATATCACACTCCCGATATATATGATAGATCTAATGAATAATATAATACAATAGCATAAAACCAAACAACAATGGAAAAATGCTAAACAACATAATCAGATTATTAATTACAACTCAAAATCTTTAACGACCAATAACATTGAATCTGATAGGAGAAAGAATCAGAATCTAAATAGAATAGGTGAAAGACTTATACAAGCCAGCACAGAAGAGACAGGGTTATCATCAGTAGAGACCAAGAACGCTGAAGATTAAAGAACGAAGAAGGGAGAATACAGGCAGTAAAAGTGTATGTGGCATAACTTAAAGTACATAACCTAATATTCTCATAAAACACCTCACAGACAGACTACACACCAACTGTCTCTCGTATATATATATATCTATATATTTAATCAAGCCCTCACGAGCCTAGAGATATGGTTTGCCTCCATTTCTCCTTTAACCTTTCTATCTACAAAAACGATATCATATATATTAGTCAATTATACAAGTTTCTCAGCGTGTGGAATCGTGACGCCGACTATATATTATATTATATGTTTTGCTGTATAGTACTTAACCATCCTCTTACAATCTTCTCCTTCCTTATTTGTTCCACATGCCACCTTTGTCCAGATAGAATTGTAGACGGCGCGTTGTGCAAACACACAGCCAGCCTAAATAACATGACTGTACTCCTAGGTACATCCTAGACATCTATTCAGAGCCAGTGCCATGTGAAATGAACAAGTAAGAAGATAAGTAGCGAATTCATTAGTATCTAAACTAGAAATCACTGATACTTTTTCATCGAAAACTATTCCAATTGGTGTTGTTAGTCTGTCGCACCTACACAAGTGCCATCACTTGGCTCTTAAACGTGTGAAAAATTGTAGTCATTGATTTTGATCTAGGGGCAAAACAGCCGTTAGCACACACGTCGCATCCTTTGTAAACAGCCCATATTATGTTAATACTGCTTAGATTTCAAAAGCTTGGAATAAATTAGTGAATAATTATAATTTTGAAACAACAGATACTCATGAATACGATAGACAATGTAATATTTTCCCATGTTCTACCACAAAAATCTCGCCGCATGAGCCTCTCAAATTGTAGGAAAAATATCAAACATAAAATATACCACTACATGTATTTCTATGCAGTGATTTAGTGGAGGGGCTAAGTCTCAGTGCTACCGTACATGGCACTATTATATTATAAGATAAAATGTTGGGTAAACAATATATATTGTGCGTTGTGTAGGAAAAAATAATTGTGCTTCCATGACATTCACATTTAGTATCACTGTTTGCTGAATGTTTACGGATCTTAATTTTGTCCTTAAATATTTTTTATACGGTAGCACTTATTTCAAGACCGTGGTTGTTTTACCTTTACCGGATGTAAGAGATGCTAGAGAGTTCATGAGAGGCGATTGGTAGTCTGTTCGCAATTTGCGTAACTTCACCAGCTTTATTAGTTGGAACCTCACTTTTTACGAGATGACCCTGCTACGAATCGCGTGATGGCACGTATTAGCTGCATGTAAGAAAATTTGACATGCCGCAATTCAGCAACCTGCTGATGAGGGTAAAAACATGGAAATAAAATGATATATATTAAGAGTGTTTTCCAAAAAATTATGCAAAAAAATTATTTTTTGTTCTAAATTTATATTCAATAGTATTAATAATTAATTCTTAATGCCACAGTAATAATTAGTGTAGCATGAATTAAATTCGACTGTTTTACGCTTCACTATAATATCCTCACACTTGTACAAAATTTAGCATAAGTAAGTTTAGAACTGCTAATATATTTCTGCGCACACTAAAAATCTTATCGTGTTATTAGTGGTGGGCACCATTTCTCTCACATACAAATATAAAGTCTCTGCAATAAGAAAATATATTCGAGGTCCGAATTGGAATTAATTTCTTATGTATTTTATGTTTTGTGAATTTCTTATGTATTTCTTGTAGTGTTATTCCGAATCGGCATTATATGATTTGTTTAGTATTGTATTTTTCAATTGAAATTTGTGGGGACTGTAGTGTCTGCAATTAATAAGCAACATAAAATTCAATTCATTATCAACCAGTCAAAATGGAATCCATGAGTAAACTAATCAATGATGCCCAAATTTTATGAGATTTTTGGCTGAAAACACACAATTGCCCAATTGATGATTTATTTTTGGACATCAGTGAACATCCAATTGTTTTGAGGCAATATTATGTTGCCCTCTTAAAGCAGTCTATTTATGAACACTGTATCTGAGCTATTAAAAGGTTCACAGCTGTGCAAATCCAAATGCCGCTCGTCACGCGCGCCATAACCAAAGTTCGTGATTTCGCCGAGACCAAACCGTCTCAATAAAGTTGATCGCGCAGAATCACCTTGAAGCAAGTGTAAAAATAACAGAGAGTACAGGAGCAGTCGACAAGCGAACACAACACATTCTTGTCACCAGCGGTTGACTAGGTCGCGAAATTCGTCGATGCAGGGATTGAATAAAGCGAGGGCCGGCGGCTCCCCCCATCTCATTTGCGACCAGATTAAATATAGGAAAAGTTTAATACATGGCATTTCGTATGTGAGAAACCTCGGAGAATTGTTATTGGGATATCTCACTGTGGTAATAGCTCTCAACAGCGAGTTTGAGTATTGTCGGGAAAGAAATGGAAAGATGAGAGTAAGAGCCTCTCAATATCAATATTTTTAGCTTTATTCACAATGCTCACTCAAGAAAATTAGCATCCATAATTAGATCCCTTTATGTTTAATGTGTTCTGCTGTGAAATTTTTCAAAAACAATTTCGAGCATATAATCACTATTCATAGCTTTTTGTATATTAAGTTCTTTAGAGTCCAATATTAGTAGACAGTTTCGTAAATGATGCAAGGCTGTCGAAGATTATTCATTATTGATAAATTTTGTGCTTGTTGTTCAATATTCTCAAGCATACACTCAAATTCTCAAAGCACAATAATCGCGTGTTCACGTAACACAACTGGGAGAATATCTTACTTACATTCTTGCATAGACCAGTCAACTTGTCTGACATCTTGATATATGGGTGTCTAATTGTTTCGAAATTGACTTGACTGCACAAATTGCTTGCTGGTATCGTGTGGAGACGCATTATTCGTATGCGTACTTTCCTTGAGATTACATATCTACAGGATGCGAACTGCCGTCAGTGACCATTCTTCTCGTTCTCGTATCATGCAATCTGTCGAATACCTTTTTCTGACTCACTTTGGTGTCAAAACGTTTCAGTACACTCATATTGTGGCACGTGCATCACGAAACCACCAATAAAGTCGCCGGATTGGCAGGCCGCTGTATATAATTTATACAATGACTACATAATATGAAAATTGTCTGTTAAAAGGACAACTTCTATCTTGTTCTAACGCAAAGAGTTATAGAAAAGTAATCTGTAGGAAGCCGCAATACAACTCACTGACAGAGGCCTTTAAGTTGTATTTTTGGACAACATATTTTCGTGATTGTCCCACGTTTTGGTTATTACAGTGGTCGCCAGGTCGGTTCCCTACGTGCACCACAAATTTCACGTAGTCTTGAACATAGAATGTACGATAGTGGAAGGAACATGTCATTGTTCATTCTTGCCCACACAAAAACTTTTTAAACCTTTCACTCCATTACTTTTGAATGAGGAGCTACACTGGTGTATGAATACCATTGAATGTTAATGAATGAAAGAGGAACTACCTTAATTAATTATCTGTGCCTGCTAAGCTTGGTCATAATACTTGGTAATCTGAATATATTTCCGCTGTCACTAAGGGTCATTGCATAAGGAGAGAGGTTAAATCGATCCTTCTTGCTATCGCCCATTCGCGCTTTCAGTGGACATTTTCTATTGTGATGAAATAAAACCAATCTTAAATCAAGATTAATCCAATCAGAACAATTCTAGGAGTGCTGCTGGTGCCAGATGATAGAACAAGCAACCTCTTCACACTTCCAAAGCCGTTTTTTCTCAATAAGAGAACAGTAATAAACGATTAAGTTCACTATGAGCAATTTAAAACATTTCTTCGTCTCTTTAGTTTTTGTGAAGTTTTAAGCTGAGCGGTTGGAACATCCATTTTTGACAAATATAGTATCATTTTAAAGCTGAGAGACTACTCTATCAGAATCTGGTAATCTTTATTATAACTTATGATTCTATAAAAGAGATCTAATGTGGCTACTTTTGTTGGTTGTTGCTTACCATTGCACACTTTCCATTAGTCACTCAACTGACACTTAATCTCTTTCAGACTGGTATCTCTTTTTTCAATAATCATTACTGGCGTCGAGAACTAGGAGAATTAATTTGCAAAAATGGATTGTGCGTATGTTCGTCGCGCGAGGGCATCACGCAAAACCTGCCTGAATATACCACAGGATGATGGAGAAATAGTAAAAGGGTCATCTCTACCAGAGCGTCATACACTATTAGCATATCCTCTTCTCGGATTCCTAGTTGGCGCAGGTTTCCGGAACTAAATAACTTCGACACTCATGCTGTGCCTGGGCTGCTGTGCCATGTTCAGGCCACACTGTGGTCTTATGGCGGTGTTGCCTTCTCTATTTTTTTGGCTACAGGGCCTCAGTGGGTGGAGAAGGAGGAAGACGGTGGGGGGTAACTGGAGGAGTTACAGAGTCTGCATATAATCAATCCCATAACAAAATATATCTTTTTTCTTTTACTATACAGCAGTATAAGAATTTGCATAATTTGTGGACTACATAATCACACAAACTATTCAGAGAGATAAAGCATATAGACAAACAGACTCAATTTAATTCACACTATACATTTCTATAGAAAGACTGAATAAAAAATCAGTAATCATGAATTCAAATGACTGGACTCTCGACATTTAAACGGAAATTCAACACGAATGTAAAACCACTACTGGTGCCACAACAGCTTGATCTGCATGCTGCCCTACACCGAGCCCGACCTGCTCACGCAGGACTACGGCAACAATGATGCCTCTGCCAACCTATGAGATGTGACAAAAACGAGGAAGGGGGTACACCGGCCGCAAGGGTCGGGTATGACTTCAAACAGAGTACGCATGTCCACAATACCATAAATGATAACATACAGTAAAGAACTTCACATATTACCAGACTAAGTCGAAAAAAAAGACCTGCTTAATCAGACATACCTACACGACGTACCTTGAATTAGCCACCTGCCTGCTGCAGGCTCTCCGGATCACACGGCGACGAACGCGGGCCTAGGTCTGCTATGTTACCGAGTGTGTACGCATATTCGTAAACAGATCTAATTCCGTCCGAGCATCTTGTTGAAACTGTGAGGTCTTGTGCGCACATCTTCCATCCCAACACAATATGCCGTATATGCACAAAATATTCAATAGCGAGTTATTTGTGCAATCTCACTACAAACTAGAGGAGAACAATTTAGTATTCTAGCATTAGAACGTTTAAGAATCACTTGTCCGTGACTGATCTAGTCTTAGAATCTTAATCTGGTCTCACCTCAATCGGCGCTAAACAGTTCAAACGTTTACACTACACGTTAGATGATCTCACAAGTAATCTACACTTGGTTAGATACATCTACTAATCGCAAGCTTAGCCGCTTATATACCATCACAGCATACCATAAAGCAAACGCTAAAAATACCACAAGCATACACTCCACTGAGTGTGAAGACAGGATGAATGAGAGAAGCATTTTGTTCGAACCAAACCCCGCTGCCCCGCTGACGGCACGCTTGTGTCATTTCATAGATATTTAGATATTATACAATGTAAAATTAGCCTAAATTTGGCATGAAAATATTTGATTGTCAAATTGTCAGAAAATTACATATTCAAACTTACCGCTGGTAAAATGTAAGCACCATACTGTCACATAACAGTGCAAGGATTATCTCCCATATGCATCGAATAAAGACATCTGCCTCCTAAGCACAGCAGCTCGTAAAGTACAGAAATCAAACATGCAACAGAAATGTATAATAAACTTGACATCGTGCGAATCTAGACAAGATGTGCGCCGAAGAGAGACAGCACAATTATTTTTGTTATGGGGAAGTGAGAGAGTGTGTCTGCCAATAAACAAGTAACATAATTAAGTGAATTAATGGATGCTAGGTAACTACAATTTGACACAAATAATATTCACTCTTACTTGCTCTGGTATTCAGACCAGATGTATATTACTGTGTTGAGACCCATGTTTCACCAAAAACTTAAAGCGAAGCATTACCCTACTCTAAATCAAAAATATAGCGTAAATCACACTCACCACCAATATGAGCGTTTATATTATAATGAAGGAGAAGTCAAGCCGTCACGAGAATTCTCTTTTGTGATTCGAATAAAGGTTTCACTACGCCACATATGTTATTAACATGCAATAAAAAAATAATAGAATTCTGTTTACTATTTCGGATATCTGGTTATAGATAGAAGTTTTAAATCCCTCCACCTAGCGCTCCATATACGCATATGAAACAATTGCAGAAGTGCAATCGGTGTTGAAGGAAATGACGAAGCAAGAAACATTCTTCAAAACTCTTGTAATAGTCGCAATTGCATTACGACCGGTAGAAGCGCGTATAAGCGTCCGTCGTAGAAAAATATCATTAATACGTCAATGGGAAACAGTCACACGGAGGAACCTGCTTGCCATTTTTTTGTATTAGACGACGGCCGAATTATTAGCCAAACAACTTCTGACAAGCGGAGGAGGGGGGTAGGGGGGGCACGGGGCGACGACGACAAAACGCCATTTTTGGCTCGCCCAAATATTTTTACCTGCCAAATTACAGCAAAAACTTCTGACAAGCGGGGGCCGGCAGGGGGCCAACTACGACCAAAACCAATTTTGCCCGCCAAAAAAAATTTACCTGCCAAATTACTAGCCAAACCACAATCACGGACTTATGTACACATGTAAATTCGAGGGGAGGGGACATTTGATATTGTGTCCCCCACCTTCAAAATTGTAACGGGGGGGGGGGGGGGACATGTCCCCCTGTACCTCTAGATTTGCGCCCCTGAATCATACACACACACAAACTTTCATGGCTTCATAGTACATAATACTGTTGGTATCACGTTCTAATTTTAAGTCTCTGTCTGCTAAGAAGGTTGCATGAAAACAAAATAGAAATACCCAGACGGGCCGAAATCAAGGGTCGACAAACTTTGACGAATTTGAACGCCGTTTATGGTGCTGCTAAATCAAAATAAAATATTAGCTAATTTGAATGTTATCTGCACATATTTGAATGTTATTTATGTGAAATTTTTACCATTTATCAAAACGATACCTCGGCTTTAGAATTAATAAAATACACATAAGAAAAATAAAGAGTTTGATCGCAAAACAGACTAAATC
The DNA here is from genome assembly GCA_001188425.1 of Eucidaris tribuloides. Classification (NCBI taxonomy): domain Eukaryota; kingdom Metazoa; phylum Echinodermata; class Echinoidea; order Cidaroida; family Cidaridae; genus Eucidaris; species Eucidaris tribuloides. The sequence continues at coordinate 15,923 of JZLH01S0286302.1, forward strand.
CACTGTAGTAACTTGGAAAAAAATGCCTTTCTTTCCTCTAGTTTATAAATGCTGTAGACAAGCCTATGGCAAAATAAAAGTAGAACCCAGGATATTTCATATTTGCTCGTGGAATCTAGCTTCAAATTTCGGGTACATTTATCTAACTGATTTAATTTTTTATATTTTTTATCCATGGTGTGCGTGTATGTGTGCAGTCGTGTGTATATATTTGCCTGTATGTGATCCATTGAAATGGATAATTATCACCAGACATACACACAGACAGACAGAGACACACACAGACACACACACACACACACACACACACACACACACACACACACACACACACACACACACACACATGCAGATACGAGGCACGCCCATATTAGGTAGTTTAAACAAATAAAACAAGTTAAACCCGTCCCGCTCCTATCGTAGAGCATTGGGCGGCGCCTATGTCCGTTTCATTAGCCCTGGGCAACAAGGCAGTTTGACTACAGTATGGGGTTAGTTCTCTGTAGTCCCATACGTTTAACTCCCTACGCCATTTAGATATCCGAGCCCAAGGCTAGAGGCAGTAGGTACCTATTTTTTAATGGTCTTTGGTATGACCCGGTCGGGGCTCGAACCCGCGACCTCTCGGACCAGAAGCACGAACTCCCTACCACTTAGCCAAATCGCCCGTGTTATTTTTAAGGGGGTGCATAAAAAAGAAAACGGACCTTTGATAGGGGGCCGCGGAACTCTTGTTTTTTATGTGGGGGAGGGGCTGCTCTCCCAGGCGGGTGAATTCGAGGGGCTGCTCTCCCAGGCGGGTGAATTCGAGGGGCTCGCCTTATAGGGTCACTGATTAAAAACATATTTTCCCGTGGAATATGGGGGATGACTGTACCTGTCATCCCCCCCACCTTGTGAGCATAGGGAGGCATACCCCATCCCCCTCCCCCGTTATCTACGCCCCTGACACATACCCAGCAAACACGAAACGTCCAGAAAACGTTTTCTCTACGTTCTAGAAAGGTCCGATACGTTTTCGTCCGAATGAAACGTTTTTAAAACGTTTTAAAACGTTTTCCTTAGGACGAATACGTATCGGACCTTTCTAGAACGTAGAGAAAACGTTTTCTAGACGTTTTCAAATTACGTTTTAAAAACGCATTTCTTTGGACTCTTTTGGACCTTTCTAGAACGTAGAGAAAACGTTTTAAAAACATATTTCTTTGGACTCTGTTATGGGCCTTTCTAGAACATAAAGAAAACGTTTTAAAAACGTAATTTTGTGGACCCTTTTGGACGTTTTTAAAACGTAATTTGAAAACGTCCAGAAAACGTCCGTAAAAGACGGATGTAGTTCATTGTACAAATCGTTTGTTTGTTTGTATGTGTGTTTACGTTTATGCGTGACTGAATCTATAACATGTTTCCACGTGTCTGGAAAAAGCTGTGCGTGTTTGTGTGTATGGATGTAATGTACGTGTTGTATGTGCGTGCGTACGCGCGCGCGTGTGTGTATATGTGCGTATAAGTGTGTGTGTGTGTGTGTGTGTGTGTGTGTGTGTGTGTGTGTGTGTGTGTGTGTGTGTGTGTGTGTGTGTGTGT
>JZLH01S0286314.1:67691-78640 GCA_001188425.1 Eucidaris tribuloides
GGAACTGAATTGACTTTACTCATACTACATTGGAATAATACTAACATTGTGCCATGATGATGTATTTCATTTAAAGAATACTGAAACATCATTTATGATTTCAAAAAAGACAAAAATGAAGGAAAAGAATCCAATACACAATCGCGAACAATATTCCATGAAAGGTCGTATAAAAGAGTCTCCCTACACATTACGATTCCCTTCTCGTAACTACATGTTCATCTACGCAATGATTTTCAAAATTCATAAAACATGCAAATATACATTTCACTGTAATTTTTTTAAATTGATTGAGTGTCAAACCTAAATTCATTTTAGGATTTTTTTTACGCAATTCAGTTATTTTGGTCACTTTTCTTGGGTCTGTATACAAGCAGTCAATGTTGTTATAGTCATTTTTTTTCATAATACAATTTTCGTTTTGTCATTTTTTTTTTAAGACAGACTCTCACGTTCAATTAGTATGAATGAATAGAAGTACTATCCATCGAACGTAATGTAGAGAAAGAGAAGTCAGGTATAACAATATTGCATGAGCGATGTGAGAACCGTTTTGTGCGTGTATTGAGAGGAACGAAAAGGATGGTCTTCTCTGCGACCCGGGGTGCCGTCAGTACCCGTTCAGGTTATGGTCAGTGCGCCGTCATCACACGAAGTGTTAACATATTTATCTCGTTGTATACCTAGGAAATACACTCATGCTCATAAACTATGGAATACTTTAAAAACATCTTAGAAGTTGCCATTTTTCCGTGAACGGTGCATCTGAGATTAATAATTGCTCACCACAGGTGAAAACAATTATAATCTAAGAATTCCAGGAATGCTGAGCATTTTGTAGCGTCCGACTCGACAAAAAAACCTGTGTTTATAAATGGCGGTATTGTTGTTGTTGTTGAGTCACGTCATTTTAGTTTTTAATTTAGTCATCTCAGGAAATCCAAAAAAATTGCTCCACATACTGCGTTTTTGTGAAATAAACACTTGTCTTGAAAATGTTGGACGATATAGGAGAAAGAACTTAAGTATCAACAAAATATTCCATAATTATGAGCAGGAGTGTAATACCATATTTTAAAATGTGTACCTTCCCCAATATGCTAAATAAGAGCTAGATTAAGAAACATACTGTAAACCAATGCAATTTAATTCATAGGTCCAAAATTGTGAAAGATTCCATGATTATAAAAGAGCACAAAATTATTACTACTTTAGAAAGGGATAATCGGGTTGTATAGCATTGGTTGTACAAATTTGACTTATGATATTGCCATGATTTTCACGTCGATAGTAATAATCGGTGACAAATTACTCCCTGGTATTGTATTCAAATACGTCATATACTTTCAAAGGAAACTATGAACGATTCTTAGGGATATTTCTCCCGAATTTAAATACGATACATTATTATACATTGTTTTCCTTTGCTGCGTGATAAAGATAACATAATGACAGATGTTACTGATGTAAGTGTAAATCTAGCAATCGTACTGATATGCATACACCTTTGTATAAGTAATGCTAGTGAAGAATATTTGTCAGGCTCCAAAACGACAGCGATCTGCAATTGAAATTCTTTACAATTAAACGAACTCAATCGCACTTATTGTGCAATTGAGGTTTGATTTTGAACAAAGATGACAAGCGGATATCTATTCAGGTGAGTATTGAGAATAAATCAAGGACATATTTTATTCCATTGATTTTAATCGTAAATGGATTTAAATTTTATTGCGACATTGTTTTGCAGATATAATGACAACTGCAGGTATTTTAAATGACACAATGGGATGGAAACTTATAATTATGTAAAAATATCCCTAAAGCGATTGGCGTATATTTCACATATTATCAGTTTTGTTATAAAATACTTTTTTTCACCATATAACTGATAAGAATATTAAGCTTTCTATGGGAACCACATTGTTTTCGTTTTTTCTCGATTCTGAAATACGCTTATGAAAATCATGTTTTTACGCGATGCAATGTAAACAATACTGCACTAGGAAATTCACATGAATTTGTATTTTGTCAAATTGATATTATCTGACACGACAACGAGTTGAGGAAATGTTAAATCGATAGACATAAGAGATCAACAATACCCCCCCCCCGAAAAAAAAAAAAATGGGGGAGTTTGAACCGTAAAAATGATACTGGAATCATTTTTATACAAAGATAATTCAATTCTCTTTTAGAAAAAAAAAATTATACTAATTGTACAAACTGATGAAACCGCGCTACAGTTACCATATCTTTCTCTCACATATCCTTGACTCTACAATTATTTAGATGTTACTATTTCAATCTGTATTTGCAGTCATTAGGTTAAATGACAGTGGCGTGCTGTTGAAAGTGATAGTGCAATACAACACATTTTATTCAAATTCACCTTGAGATATTTAACTTTTCGTCGATATGAAAAGAGGGCTATTAGATGTGGCCCGGTGAAAAACTACTCAGAAATCACTTCTCAAACGCTGGATACAATTTCTAATGTAAACTTACAGGTTTTGAATTGGCGGTACACGTGTAAAATGACAAAAGCGTGTAGCGAAGGGTCAGGGGCTATCGTTTAGGTATTGTTCCGAACAATGGTGGACATATAGATCGAAAGGCCGACGGAAAAACCGAACGGGGATTTGAAAGACCGCTCGGCCGTCAGCTGCCCGTTAGACCGTTTGGGTTTGGGTCGGTATACATTTTTGATCAAGCCGTATGGATTACTTTGATTGAATAGACAACAGCGTTTAAAACGAAAACAAGTTTGAAGTTAGAAATCTCCATATGAAATCTTCCGTTTCGATATATATTTCATATTTACCTTTTTGTCTGGGCCCTCTAGCAAATTCGTCGTAAAGTTCGGTCTAGCGTTTGACAGTCCTTTATAATTCGGTCTGTGGTTATCAAAAGTTAGTTGAACTTGTGGAGAATGATGTTGCTGGTATATTTTTGGAGATGAAATGCGGCGTTTCCTTTGTGATATCTGGCAGGTATGACTCGAAGCAAAACAAGGTCGTAAAATGGTACAGCTAACGTGTCATCCGTCACTCTAGTTATAAGTAGTCTAGTAAACCCTTGAACCTGGCTGATTGTACACCAACCCTCTTCTAGTTCATCTTTAAAGTTTATTTCAAAGTTAGTGGATTCTCTTTTTATACCTAAAAGTCAACATTCTGTCATACTGGTACATGTATAAAAAAAGGGAATTACCACTAAAGGATTAGACTGAGTACTTTCAGAACAATAAAAATTTTAATATTAACTGTTTTCAAACCATCTATGAACAGATGATGTTCTGACAATTTTAATCTAGTACAGAAGTGAGAGGTTGAAAACAACAAAACACTTTTTTAACAAAATGTCTACACAAATCATCGTGCTGATAAAGTACTAACACAAAACTCCATATGTGGGACAATGTTAATTGTGGATATTGCCAATCTATGACCAGGGACAGAAAATTCACTTGTTTAAACTGCCAATCCTACGACCATTTATTGTATTTGAAGAGAACTATATCATAATTTAAATGCAATATTCTTTCACGTGGAAACCAAGGAAAAAGGGAACTCTGATGAAAGATTCTCTATCATCAACCAGTAAACCAGTTATCTTTAAGAACCCCTATAAAGGAGCTAGTTACCAAAGTGATTGGAATTATCATTTTCAACAAAATAATTGTTTTTCCCTCACCAAATTATTATACACTCTACGTTCATATTTGGAATTTCATGCAAATCACTAACGTGTGCGATATGTATTCTTGCTACATGTACCAGTTCTCACGAAGATAGTATTCATGGACCAAGTCGAAAATACTGAAATAACACTGCCCTTAAATCAAGCTTCACACAAAGGTTACACAACAAGTCAGTGTTTTGTACATTATTCGAATTAAAGGCAATTGCCGATCTTCAAATTTCTCAGACGTGGCGCTTACACGGTGCCTAAGGGCTAGAAATGATGTTTTGTCGTGTATATGGGGGGGGGGGGTGCAATAGGGGCACCTTGACTTTTCAAAACTGTTACAGTCCCTCTCGTTTTGATCTGATTATACAATATTTGGACTAAAAAAAAGACTAACGAATCAATATAATTCATTATATAATATTAGAGCCACAGTAAAATAAAACCAAATCAATGTTTCTATTAAATCAGTGTATATTCAAATTTGTTTATTATAAAATAACATGAAGTTGACTCATATTTGTGTCAAAAATACACAATGCTGTTTACAATATAAATCAAACAACTCACGTTTGAAATGTTTACACATTAATTTTGTTTTAATTGCACACAACTTGTGTGAGTTAACTTACAAAATGAGTGTAAAAGTTTAAACAATAGACGTAATGGTTCATAATCATAGTAAACATCGTCGTGTAATTTTAGGTGTCAAGCATGGCGCATTTTGGTGCAGTGAGCAATTTCTCGTCGCAACATTAACACAAAAATAGCATCACCCAATGACCATGATTCCGTAGGTAAGCGTTATTATTTTAACAGTATGAGTAACCATGCAGGGGAGTGTTGTGAACGTAGTTTGGCAGGTATGAATGACACATGTCTTATTTTTATTACCGTTTTTGTTGGCTGTATTATCTTATTATTTTGATTTCCCGCCAACACAATTTCCAAAAAGAACCGGCAACCAACCGTGTCACCGAAATAATTCCACAGCTACGTCGCGTTGGGGTTGTATTTATTGGTAGGTTGCTATGTGAGCTGCCATGTGGTAATCCAGCAAAATAACTTCAATTTTCTGCTAGATTGCCGAATAACCACAAACTGAGGACTGTCAATTTAGATGTGCATGTATGAACATAAGCATAACATGGCATTTTGTGGAAAACATCTGACATAAAAGTGACCCAGTTGGGTGATTGGTTAATACAGGGATCTAGTTTAGCATAGTAGTAGTAGAAGTAGTAGCAGTAGTAGTAATAGTAGTAGTAGTAGTAGTAGTAGTAGTAGTAGTAGTAGTAGTAGTAGAAGTAGAAGTAGTGGTATAAGTAGTAGTAGTTGTAGTAGTAGTAGTAGTAGTAGTAGTAGTAGTACTAGTAGTAGTAGAAGTAGTAGTAGTAGAAGTAGTAGTAGTAGAAGTAGTAGTAGAAGTAGTAGTAGTAAAAGTAGCAGCAGAAGTAGTAGAAGTAGCAATAGTAGTAGTAATAGTAGTAGTAGTAGTAGTAGTAGTAGTAGTAGTAGTAGTAGTAGTAGTAGTAGTAATAGTGATATATAAGTGGTAACACTGAAGAGGAGGAAGAACTAGTGGTAGTAGTAGTAGCAGAAGTAACAGTATAGTTGCAGAAGAAGTAGCAGTAGTAATAGTAGTAGTAGTAGTAGTAGTAGTAGCAGCAGCATCTGTAATAGTAACAGTAGTAATAGTAGTGGTAGTAGTATAGCAGCATCTGTAATAGTAACAGTAGTAGTAATATAGCCGTAGTAATAGTAATACTACTAGTAGTAGCAGTAGTAATAGTATGGGTAGAAGTAGTAGTAGTAGTAGTATTAGTAGTATTAGTAGTAGTAGTAGTAGTAGTAGTAGTAGTAGTAGTAGTAGTAGTAGTAGTAGTAGTAGTAGTCGTCGTCATCATCGTAGTCGTCGTCGTCGTCGTCGTCGTCGTCGTCGTCGTAGTAGTAGTAGTAGTAGTAGTAGTAGTAGGATTAGTACACTGTAGTACCAGCAGAAGTAGTAATATTAAAGGTATTGGCTAATATTTACCACAGTTAAAAAAATCTGAGCCACATGATTCCCCATGCTACCAGTGTCTTTGATGAGGTCTAAAAACGAAGCCCTGAAAAAATTGTATTTCAAAATGATTATTTAGTGCTTCAAAAAAGGTGAAAATCGTAAGTTGACCAGATCCACTTGCCCATTTCCTCCCATAAGACTTACTGTGTGTACACCTAGGCTATTAAAACTCGCCCCGAGTTTTAATTGTTTATCATCCATAACTTGCCATTGGCAGTGTAACTTTCCAAACTTTTTGTATTCTAAGGTGTTATATGTCCATTTGAACACTACTATGTAGCTCAGATATACAAAGTTTGACAATTTTTTAAAATTGAAGCCTCCACATATGTAGCCTATACTTTAAAAGTGTGGAATAATTATAACAATAATCATATGCATTCTTAGAGTAGTATACTAGCAGCGAACATACCCACAGACAGATCACAAGCCGACAATATTCTCATGCCAGATCTGTGTTTTGTGGTAACATGTGGAAATTAATTTGACAGCTTTGTGTACACGTAGATACATCACAAACATACGTACAGAATAACACACACATTCTACAAAGTAATAGAAACAGTCATGTACATAGCTAACTCCATACTGCTGTTGAACACTACGAAAAGTTTCATCTTAATTCTTATTCCAGCACTTTTTTGTTCCATTTGCAGATATCATCTCTAGTTTGAGTGGACAATAAAAATTCCACTGGACGTGAGAATTGCTTAGTTAGTTTCCATCATAAACGAGTAATAAAAATACGAATATCCCAATATCATGCCCATAGTTTACTCTGTCTGAAAAGTGAGTATATACACCACACCTTAATGCTAAAGCTTTTCGTAAATATAGGTGAAGAGAATTTGAACCCGTAGATTTCACACGTTGATAACTCAATATGAGACAGACGCCATTTCTTGTTACCCTATTATAGCTGACCGGTTTTTTGAGCGTTGGGTAGAGTGTGTGTATAAGTTTAATTTGTGAAAAACTCGGTAGGGTATTGACTTATTTTTGTTTAATTATTTTGTCCCCTTTATTTTACACGGCAGGGTTGACCTGTTCAGTTATGCATAGCTATTTTCCAAAGAAGACCACCGGCTCTGCATTTTAACAAATCATTCTATAGAAAATACATAAAACATAACAATTACGTAACATGGTAAAACAATGGATAGTGAATTAATGGCATATGTATATAGTGAAATGTACATATTTGAATAACAATGCCATTATTTCAATGAGTCAAGATTTTAATCCTTGCATAGTTATTTTTGTATAACTTGTAAAGGGATGTACATTGTACACGTCTGAGCACAAAACAAACTCACACCAGCACAAAACAAAAGAATTTCGTTATATTCTGTCTGTGGGCGGGGAAATTGGAGAGGGCATTTCAAAGAATAATGTGTCTAATAAATTTAAATTCGTTTACATATCAATGATTCTTCATTGTAGATAAGTCGGTGTTATATTATTATTTTTTTTTTAGAAACAAGAACACAATATTGATATTCTATACGCTGCTCTACTGATTGCCATTCAGCATGGCAACGCTGAGATTTGTAATTATCCTTATTCAAAATTATTCTGGCATAGTTGTTCATGCAATGTAAGCGATGTGCAATGTGCAGATTCCCACTGTTTCCTTACAATATTATCTTAAGACTGACATACTATACTAATGTACCTTCCTAAAAGAAATACAGTGATATTCTGGAAAAAAATAAAGATACAATTACTTTCATTCCAGCTGGAAGTAAATTATCATAAATCTTACCGCAATTTCTAAAATGTTCCAGTGAGAAACATTGTGATTTTTTTTTTCAATAGATGTGTTTAAACAAATTTGCCGACTAAACTCCAAACGAAATATAATAGAGGCAGACGAATAAACAAACTAACTAACTGACTGAATTAATTGATTAGCTTGAATCAACTAACTAACTGACTGACTAACTAACTAACTAACTAACTAACTAACTAACTAACTAACTAACTAACTAACTAACTAACTAACTAACTATCCAACTAGCCAATTGAGTGACTAATTAATCTGCCAATAGATATACATCAGATTACTAGAGTACATAAGGTGAACTTACACACACACAATTCATAGGAAACGGTATTGGTAATAATTACTTTCTTGTAGTATTTGACAGCAGATCGTGTAAAAACAAATATCTGACGGACACACAAGAAGATCCTTACTTTTTGCACGGTCCGATAATTTGTTCAAATTTGCCCGACATTCTATTGTAGGAAGGATGTCTTACGGTGAAATTTGCTGTCCAAGGAAAGCACCCATTGAACAATCACGATTGTTTTCCTTGCAGTTCCATATTGTGAATTACCCTTTTCACGTTTAGTCTCGTGAATAATAATTAACCAGTTGGAGACGATCTAATATCGATATTACACGGATTCTCCTTAGACACCACCCCAATATATCTTGTACTGTACTTGGTCTCTAACAGGTTAATAAAGCATTCATCTACCCTGGACCTGGGCAAGAAGCCTGCTACCAAGGCGTGATATTCACCGCCATCTTGTCGTTGGCTATTGTGTGTGGATTAAGCACACAATCACTCACACACCCACTGACTTCTATAGGGGTTTTAGTTTTGTACAGTGGTTTGACATTGACGAAAATCTGAAATCTAACTTAAAAGATAAGCATGAATTTCATAAAACTGATTTATGATATCACATTGAAACTACTTCCATAAAAATTCTATTCTATTCAGCTGTAACCCATATTCAATTTTAATATCATCTGACGTATATTTTTTCAGTTATTACAGATCGAACGTGTCAAATGTTATTTTAAAGGTATTGGCTAACATTTACCACAGTTAAAAAAAAAATCTGAGCCACATGATTCCCCATGCTATCAGTGTCTTTGATCAGTTGATGAGGTCTAAAAATGAAGCCCTGAAAAAATTGTATTGCAAAATGATTATTTAGTGCTTAAAACAAGTGAAAATTGTAAGTTGACCAGATTCACTTGCCCATTTCCCCCATAGACTTACTGTGTGCACACCTAGGCTATTAAAACTCGCCCCGAGTTTTAATTGTTTATTCATGCATAACTTGCCATTGGCAGTGTAACTTTCCAAACTTTTGTATTCTAGGGTGTTTATTTTGTCCATTTGAACACTTATGTAGCTCAGATATCAAAGTTTGACAATTTTTTTAAACTGAAGCTCCACAATGTTAGCCTATCACTTTAAGCACTTAGTAGATTTGACTAGATAAAGGTTGAATATAATGTATCTCAGCACATACACTCATTATTATCATTATTATTATTATTATTATTATTATTATTATTATTATTATTATTATTATTATTATTATTATTATTATTATTATTATTATTATTATTATTATTACTATTATTATTATTGTAAGCATCATCTTTATTATAACTACTACTACTACTACTTCCACCACTTCTTCACGTACCTGTATATGCATTCATTTTCAGTGCACATTTATTGTTATGCAAACAATTGCGGAATTCTGTTTACACAAGCAAGGTTTATCAGTTGATAAGATATCTTGCAGTGAGATAAATATTTTTGAGCAATAAAATATCACGATGTACACTACTGCTGATTCTTTGTTCAGAGAACAGACGGTCTTCACAACATATATGGCACAAGTTTTACTATTTGAACATTAGAGCAAAGACTGTCTTGCTAAACACTACACAAAAAGTAAGTTCCCCCTTATTCAAAATAACGTATCTTTTTAACGAAATAATTTTGAGCAAAATAAGTTTGAAGGAGTGTTTTTGGACTCATTGCCTAACTTCTGTGTGAAAATGTGATCGATCTGTCAAGTCATGCATGAGTGAGCACATATTAAAGGTAAAAAGTCACTTTTCAAAAGTCACAAGAGTCATTTTGGGGATTTCTGATGCAGGATTTTGACAAATTCTAGCTATTTCTGCTGTGAATGAATTAAGGGTACTTTATGTTAATCATCTTCGTTTTGACCCCCTTACACCTCCATGACACTTTTGCATATTTTACGCCAAAGTGAGCTCATTTAAAAATGTCCGTCCTTCCTGAATTTGAAATTGTAAAATCCATAAATTTATTGAAAAAAATGAATCCGATATTTTTCATCAACATGTATCTTAACATGTTTGTACGAATATGAGAGGTTGTAAGCATGGCATGGTTGAGTGAACACATTTTATAAATAAAGCAAAACATGCCATTATTTACATTATTTTGGCCATAGAGACGACTCTGTGACTTTTTGAAAAAAATGACATTTTTCCTTTATTGCATGTCTCACTCATGCATGACATGACGGCATCAGTCGCATTTTCATATAGAATTTAGTCAATGAGTGTCAGAACACCCCTGCCTAAATTATTCTGCTCAAATTTGCTTTGTTAAAAAGTTATGGTACTTTGAATAAGGGGAAACTATTTTTGTGTAGTTTCATATGCAACTTCCCAGATGTATGTAATTCTACCTGAATGAATTAGCGCAGAAAACGTTGTAAACATTTTACGTAATATGTAAGGGCAATGGCATAATTAGGAGGATTTTAAAGTGTTTCACGAATCAAATGAAGCTGAAACATACACCAATCTATACACTTATTAAAGTCACATCAAGCAGGAATGTTTTCTTAAATCAATGTACTTGAAGAGAATGAAACATGAGTTATTAAAAACTGACGCTTGGATAGAAACTGACGCCATAAAAGCTCTGACGGATTTTGTCTTTCAGGCGACGAACAGACACTGCTCAAAATAAGTGAACATTTGACCACGTAAGAAATTTTCACAGGCAGAAACGTTCACTATGGTACTTCATTCTAGATGTTTTTTAAACTACGTAATTTAAGAATCTTCCCATCATGCCTATTTTCTTTTAACATAAAAGTCTGTGATAAATGCATTGTTAAAAAAATGATAGTATGCTATGTTTCGTTGAAAGACCGTATGTATATTAGGCCTATTATTATTGCGTAAATGTTTTTATGGTTACACGGTTTCTTCCAATAGAACTTATACTAATTAGCTCATTTGTGTATATTTTCTTCAGAAAATTGCTTTTATTCCATTCGAAAACGTACTAATACATTTACATGAGTGTGCAGACTATATTAATCAAGACGATCAATGTCGTGTGTGTTTTTTTTCGCAGGGGGGTTTCTTTCGAGCGCACAATAGCCGATT
>JZLH01S0286314.1:86665-101101 GCA_001188425.1 Eucidaris tribuloides
TTCTGTAAAGTATCTAACACAAAATCTCCACTACTTGTGGGACCAATGTTAATTGCTGGCATATAGCCAATCTATGCATCCAGCGGACAGGCAAATTCACTTTGTTTAAACTGTCCAATCCTACCGACCATTTATTGTATTTGAAGAGAACTATATCATAATTTAAATGCAATATTCTTTCAGGTCGAAACCAACGAAAAGGACTCTGATGAAAGTGATCCTATCATCAACCAGTATAACCAGTTATGCTTAAGAAACCCCTATAAACGGAGCTATTACCAAAGTGATTTGAATTATCATTTTCAACAATAATAATGTTTTTCCCTCACCAAAATTATATACACTCTACGTTCATAATTTGGAATTTCATGCAAATCACTAACGTGTGACGATATGTATCTTGCCTACATTAACCAGTTCTCACGAGATATTATCAGACCAAGTCGAAAATTACTGAAATAACTACTGCCTTAAATCAAGCTTCACACAAAGGTTACACAACAAGTCAGTGTTTTGTAAAACTATTCGAATTAAGCCAATTGCCGATCCTTCAAATTTCTCAGACGTGCGCTTACACGGTGCTAAGGCTAGAAATTAGTTTTGTCGTGTATATGGTGGGCGTGGGTGCCAATAGCACCTTGTACTTTCAAAACTGTTACAGTCCCTCTCGTTTGATCTGATTATACAATTATTTGGACTAAAAAAAGACTAACGAATCAATATAAGTTTCATATATAATTAATAGAGCCACAGTAAATAAACCAAAATCAATGTTTCTATTAAATCAGTGTATATATCAAATTGTTGATTATAAAATAACATAAGTTACTCATATTGTGTCAAAAAATACACAATGCCTGTTAACAATATAAATCAAACCACTCACGTTTGAAATGTTTATCACATGTAAGTTGTGTTAATTTCACACAACTTGGTGTGAGTTAACTACAAAATGTAGGTGTAAAAGTTTTAAACAATAGACTAATGTCATAATCATAGTAAACATCTCGTTGTAATGTTTAGTGTCAAGCATGGCGCATTTGGTGCAGTGAGCCAATTTCTCTGTCGCAACATTAACAACAAAAATAGCATCAACCAATTGACCGATTGATTCGCTAGGTAAGCGTTTATTATTTAACATATGATAAGACCATGCAGGGGAGTGTTAACGAGTTTTGCAGGTATGAATGACACATGTCTGTATTTTATTACCGTTTTTGTGGCTGTTATCTTATATTTTGATTCCCCCTCAACAAATTTCCAAAAAGAATCTCGGCCCAACCAACCCGTGTCACCGAAATAATTACACAGTACGTCGCTTTGAGGTTGTTATTTATTGGTAGGCTTGCCTATGTGAGCTCGCCATGTGGAATCCAGCAAAAAATAACTTCAAATTTTCTGCCTAGATGCGAATAACACAAACTGAGGACTGTCAATTAGAGTGCAGTAGAACATAAGCATAACATGGCATTTGTGAAAACATCTGACAGTAAAAGTGACCCAGTTGGGTGATTTGGTTATAAGGGATTAGTTAGCATAGTAGTAGTAGAAGTAGTAGCAGTAGTAGTAATAGTAGTAGTAGTAGTAGTAGTAGTAGTATGTACGCTCATCTCAGTTAGTAGTAGAGAGTAGAAGTAGTGCGTTATAAGTAGTACAGTAGTTTGAGTAGTACATAGTAGTAGTAGTAGCTATGCTACTGTAGTACTAGAGTTAGATAGTAGAAGTTTTTTAGTACGTAGCCTCAACACGTTACCTCAGACACGTCAGCTAGTCAGTAAACGTCACCAGCGATCAGTTACGACTACGCTACGCATAGTAAGTAGCCAATATAGTAGTGAGTAGCTAGTAGAAGTCAGTAGTAGTATAGACGTAGTAAGTAGTAGTTAGAGTAGAATAGTGATATATAAGTGGTCAACGAGACTGAAGAGGAGAAGAACTAGTGGTAGTAGTAGCTAGGCAGAAGCTAACACGTATAGTTTGAGAATAAGTAGCAGTAGTAATAGTAGTAGTAGTAGTGTAGTAGTAGCAGCAGCAATCTGTAATAGTAACAGTAAGTAATGACGTAGTGGATAGTAGTCATAGCAGCATCTGTAATAGGTACCAGTAGTCAGTAATATCAGCCGCTAGTAATATAATACTACTAGTTATAGCAGTAGTAATAGTATGGTAGAAGTAGTAGCTAGTAGTAGCTATTATTAGTATATAGTAGTAGTAGTAGAGTAGTAGTAGTAGTATAGTAGTAGTAGTAGTAGTAGTATGATAGTAGTCAGTCGTCATATTCGTAGTCGTCGTGATCGTCGTCGTCTGTCGTCGTCGTCCGTAGAGCTAGTAGTATAAGTAGTAGTAGTTAGGATAGTAGACCTGCTAGTCCACCCCCAGCGAAGTAGTAATATTAATATTGCGCTAATATTTACACGCCAGTTAAAAAATCTGAGCCAATGATTCCCATGCTACGCAGTGTCTTTTGATGAGCGTCTAAAAACGAAGCCTGAAAAATTGTATTCTCTCAATAACTGATTATTTAGTCTTCAAAAAGGTGAAAATCGTAATCTTGACATTTCACTTGCCCATTTCCTCCCTAAGACTTTACTGTGTGTACACCTAGAGCTATTAACACTCGCCCGCAGTTTTAATTGTTTATTCATGCATAATTGCCATGGCATTAAATCCAGAACATGGTTTATTCTACGTGTTTATATGTCCATTTGAACACTACTATGTAGGCTCAGGATATCAAAAGTTTGCAATTTTTTAAAATTGAGCTCAACAATGTAGCCTATCACTTTAAAAGTGTGGATATTATAACAATAATCATATGCATTCTTAAGTAGTTATACTAGCAGCAAACATAGCCCACAGACAGATCACAACGACAATATTCTCATCAGAATCTGTGTTTTGTGGCTAACATTGTGGAAATTAATTGAGACAGCTTTGTTACAACGTAGATACATCACAGACATACGTACAGAATAACACTCACATTATACAAAGTAATAGAAACAGTCATAGTACATAAGCAAACTCATACTGTGTGAACACTACGAAAAGCTTTCATCTTAATTCTTATTCCAAGCCACTTTTTTGTTCCATTTGCAGAATATCGATCTCTAGTTTGAGTGGACAATAACAAATATTCGCACTGGATCGTGAGAATTGCTTAGTTAGTTTTCCATCATAAACGAGTAAGAAAAATACGAATATCCCCAATATCATGCCCTAGTTTACTCTGTCTGAAAAGTGATGAATATATACACCAACCTTAATGCTAAAGTTTCGTAATATAACGCCGTGAGAGAATTGAACCACGTAGATTTCACACTGGAGGTTGATAACTCAATAGAACAGACGCCGATTTCTGTTTACCTATTAGCTGACGGTTTTTTGAGCGTGTGTAGAGCGTGTGTGTATAAGTTTAATTTGCTGAAAAACTCGGTAGGTATTGATTATTTTTGTTTAATTATTTATGTCCGCCTTTATTTTACATCGCGGGTTGACCTGTTCTTATGCATAGCTATTGTCCAAAGAGACCAGCCAGGGTGCTGCATTTTAACAAATCATTCTATGAGAATAATCAAAACAAACAACTTACGTAACATGGTAAAACAATGGATTAGAATTAAATTGGCATATGTAATAGGAAATGTAGCATTTTAATAACAATGCCATTATTTCAATAGAGTCAAGATTTAATCCTGAATAGTTTATTTTTGTATAACTTGTAAAGGATCTACATTTACACGTCTGAGCGACAAAACAAACTTCAACAGCACAAAACAAAAGAATTCTCGTTAATATTCTGTCTGTGGGGGGGAAGATTGGAGAGGGCATATTTCCAAGAATAATGCTGCTAATAACTTTAAATTCGTTTACATAATCAATGATTCTTCATTGTAGATAAGTCGGGTATATTATTTTTTTTTTTTTAGAAACAAGAACACATAGTGATATTCTATACGGCTCCGGCTCTAGCTGATTGCAGTCAGCATAGCACGCTGAGATTTTAATTATCCTTATTCAAAATTTATCTGCCGCATAGTTGGTTCATGCAATAGTAGCGAGTGCAATGTGCAGATTCCCACTGTTTCTCTTACAATATTATGTTAAGACTGACAGTACTATACTAATGTAGCTTCCTAAAAGAATAGACAGTGATATTCTGGAAAAAATAAAGATACAATTGACTTCATTCCAGTGAGCGTAAATTACTCACATAAATCTTACGCATATTTCTAACATGTTCCAGTGAGAAACATTGTTAGATTTTTTTTTCAATGCAGTGTTTTAAACAAATTTGCCGAGCTAAACTCCAAACGAAATATAATAAGAGGCAGACGAATAAACAAACTAACTAACTTGACTGAATTAATTGATTTAGCTTGAATCAACTAACTAACTGCGACACTGATCTATAACTAATAACTACTAACTAACTAACTAACTAACTAACTAACTAACTACTATACACCTAACTATCAACTAGCAATTTGAGGTGATTAATTAATCTGCAATAGATATACATCAGATTACTAGATACATAAGGTTGAACTTACACCAACACAATTCATAGAGAAACGGCATTGGTAATAATTACTTTCTGTAGTATTTGACAGCCGATCGTGTAAAACAAATATCTGACGGACACACAGAAGATCCTTACTTTTTGGCACGCGTCCGATAAGTTTGTTCAAATTTGGCCGACAATTCTTATATGTAGGAAGGATGTCTTAACGTGAAATTTGCGTGCTCAAGGAAAGCACCCATTTGAACAATCACGATGTGTTTCTTGCAGTCCATATTGTAATTACCCTGTTTCACGTTTAGCTCTCGTGAATAATAATTAACCATTGAACGATCTAATATCTATATTACACGATTCTCCTTAACACACCCTCAATATATCTTGTACTGTACTGGTCTCTAACAGGTTAATAAAGCATTCATCTACCCGTGGACCTGCAAAGCCTGCTACCAAGGCGTGATATTCACCGCCATCTTGTCGTTGGCTATTGTGTGTGGATTAAGCACACAATCACTCACACACCCACTGACTTCTATAGGGTTTTAGTTTGTACAGTGGTTTGACATTGACGAAATCTGAAATCTAATTAAAAGATAAGCATGAATTTCATAAAACTGATTTATGATATCACATTGAAAAACTACTTCCATAAAAATTCTATTTCTATTCAGCCTGAACCCATATTTCAATTTTATATCATCTGACGTATATTTTTTCAGTTATTACAGATCGAACGTGTCAAATGTTATTTTAAAGGTATTGGCTAAACATTTACCACAGTTAAAAAAAAATCTGAGCCACATGATTCCCCATGCTATCAGTGTCTTTGATCAGTTTGATGAGTCTAAAAATGAAGCCCTGAAAAAATTGTATTGCCAAAATGATTATTAGTGCTTAAAACAAGGAAAATTGTAAGGGACCAGATTCACTTGCCCCATTTCCCCCATAGACTTACTGTGTGCACCCTAGGCTATTAAAACTCGCCCGAGTTTTAATTGTTTATTCATGCATAACTTTGCCATTGGCAGTGTAACTTTCAACTTTTTGTATTTCTAGGGTGTTTATTTTGTCCATTGAACACTTATGTAGCTCAGATATCAAAGTTTGACAATTTTTTTAAACTGAAGCTCCACAATGTTAGCCTATCACTTTAAGCACTTAGTAGATATTGACTAGATAAAGGTTGATATAATGTATCTCAGCACATACACTCATTAATCTAGTTATTATTATTATTATTATTATTATTATTATTTTATTATTATTATTTATTATTATTATTATATTATTATTATTATTATATTATTATTACTATATTATTATTGTAAGCATATTACTTATTATAACTAACACTACTACTACTTCCACACTTCTTCACGTACCTGTATATCAATTCATTTCAGTGCACATTTATTGTTATGCAACAATTGCGCGAATTCTGTTTACACAAGCAAGGTTTATCAGTTGATAAGATATCTTGCAGTGAATAATATTTGAGCAATAAAATATCACGATCTACACTACTGCTGATTCTTTGTTCAGAGAACAGACGGTCTTCACAACATATATGGCAACAAGTTTTACTATTTGAACATTAGAGCAAAGACTGTCTTGCTAAACACTACACAAAAAAGTAAGTTCCCCTGTATTCAAAATACGTATTTTAACGAAATAATTTTGAGCAAAATAAGTTTGAAGGAGTGTTTTTTGGACTCATGTCCTAACTTCTGTGTGAAATGTGATCGATCTGTCAAGTCATGCATGAGTGAGCACATATTAAAGAGGAAAAAGTCACTTTTCAAAAGTCACAAGAGTCATTTTGGGGATTTCTGATGCAGGATTTTGACAAATCTATTTCTGGGTGAATGAATTAAGGCTTTATGTTAATCATCTATCGTTTGACCCCCTTACACCTCCACTGACACTTTTGCATATTTTACGCCAAAGTGAGCTCATTTAAAAATGTCCGTCCTTCCTGAATTTGAAATTGTAAAATCCATAAATTTATTGAAAAAAATGAATCCGATATTTTCATCAACATGTATCTTAACATGTTGTACGAATATGAGAGGTTGTAACCATGGCATGGTTGAGTGAACACATTTTATAAATAAAGCAAAACATGCCATTATTTACCATTATTTTGGCATAAGAGACGACTCCTGTGACTTTTGAAAAGTGACATTTTTGCCTTTATTGCATGCTCACTCATGCATGACATGACGGATCAGTCGCATTTTCATATAGAATTTAGTCAATGAGTGTCAGAACACCCCTGCTAAATTATTCTGCTCAAATTTGCTTCGTTAAAAAGTTATGGTACTTTGAATAAGGGGAAACTTACTTTTTGTGTAGTGTTTCATATGCAACTTCCCAGAATGTATGTAATTCTACCTGAATGAATGTTAAGCGCCGGAAAACGTTGTAAACATTTTACGTAATATGTAAGGGCAATGGCATAATTAGGAGGATTTTAAAGTGTTTCACGAATCAAATGAAGTGAAACATACACCAATCTATACACTTATTAAAGTGCACATCCAAGCAGGAATGTTTGTCTTAAATCAATGTACTTGAAGAGAATGAAACATGAGTTAATTTAAAAACTGACCTTGATAGAAACTGACCCCATACAAAGCTCTGAACGGATTTGTCTTTCACGACGAACAGAAACTGCTCAAAATAAGTGAACATTTGACCACGAAATTTTCACAGCAGAAACGTTGAACAGTGTACTTCATTCTAGAGTTTTTTTACTCGTAATTTAGAATTGCTTCCCATCATGCCTTTTTTCTTTTAACAAAATCTGTGTAAATGCATTTGTTAAAAAAAATGAATAGTATCGATGTTTTCGTTGAAAGACCTGTATGTATATAGGCCTATTATTATTGCGTAAATGTTTTATGGTTTACACGGTTGTCTTTCCAAAAAGAACTTATACTAACTTAGTCATTTGTGTTATATTATTTTCAGAAAATTGTTTTTTCCATTCGAAAACGTACTAATACATTTACATCAAGTGTGCAGATCTATATAATCAAGACGACATCAATGTGTGTGTTTTTTTTTCGAGGGGGGTTTCTTTCGAGCACAATGCCGAATTCTTCGATCAAGCTGCTCCCTTGTAACAAAACATGAAGAATACTTGTTATGAACCGGAAACGCTGTTCAATAATTTAGAATTATACTGGCACATAATGGATTTCACCTCCAAGCCCTGTAATAATGATAATAATAAACATGGACTAAACTGTAATTTATACCGCCCTCTTTGTCCGATAAATGGCCATCTGGAGGACACTAGAAGTGATCGGTACTTTTCCTTTTTACGTGTTTGGTGTAATCAAGGTGAACGATTCTCCCACCGACGAGTGCAACGAATTCAGCAAAACAGTCTTCAAAGAATGTGTGGATTATGGGTCATTCTTGACCAGTGAATAACGGTCAAAACTTTAAGCCCCGCGTTTACCCGACTGAAGTGTGTCAAGGTCTATAGACACACTGTGCCGAGGCACGCGTTTTTCGGCGTTGGATCAGCATAGCGTGAGCGTCGCTAGAGAGCAGTACGTTCTATTCAAGACAACTTCCACCTGGCGAGTCCGACACTTTTGTCGTGTGTAATAACACCTTAAATAATTACAATCTGCCTCTTGAAAAAAAAAGGACAAACATATTTCTTATGCCGTTTTTCTTACCTTGAATACTATTAAAATGCTCCAGAATTCAGACTTAATCCTTTGGCTGTGTTTGTGCCCGATGTATTTCAAAACAAGAATATTATCCAGTGTAATGAGGACCATGCACAGGTTTAGCACCCAGTTGAGTCGACCATTTTTGCTAACACTGTCACGGCAGATGCAATTGTCTCTTTTATAGTCGCCATGTTCGTCATGAAACCACGAGAAAATAATAACGATGCGCAACATGTGATCACGACATCAGCAATATAGCTCTAGAAAAATAAACATATCAATACTGGTCGGTCGAGTTCGTTGTTTATTACACGATGTAAAAAGGAACTATTCATATCAAAACGACACGCTCTTAACTCTATACGACGAGCGCGCCAAACTGAATCGGGCCAGACCTCTTTGGTTAGTAATATATCCCGCGTAAAATCTGTTATTTCTGACTGTATTCAACAATATATCGACTCCGAGAGGTAATTCTAGAATCATAGCCCGAGCGAAACAGCGGAAAGAGAGAAAGAAATGGCCGCTCATAAATGTTTTATTACGTTCCGTAATTGCAACAATTAAATTTTCGCACATACAACACTACAGCGCGTATGTGCGTTGTCGGGCGCCGTTCGGTCGTGTTCATTGTTCCCACAAAAAAAAAATTCAAGCGATGTTCCCTGTTAGAGGACAACCCCCAAAACGAACATATTGGAAGGTATAATTCTAAGCTGCATCCCACTCTTCAGTCAAAATATTGTTTTTAATGGACGGCCATCAAAACGGACGACCATTTAATATAACAAAAAGAACTGATATTAGGGATGAAAATGACGGCAATATTAAACTGACTCTAAACGCAACCGTGGCTCACTGCACGGAGGATGCGTCGTTGATTTACACGCACAGGCGGCCACACACACGCATACAGGTGCTCATTCGAATTTTATGCATGGTAGTAACAATGTTTCATAAAAATGGAAACGATGTTGTAACTTTTTAACGACTTGTTACTCATTTTTTCCCCTTCATTCGAGTCATACCCAGTTTTTATTTACCATTAAAGCTGTTCTAATGAATTAGGCCTCTTTATTTCCCTTCGTGATTTATTGACGGATTTTATCGCTTGTTGGTGATGAGTTTTATTCATAAAGTCTAAAATACACTTGAAAATGTTTTTCGCAACATTATTTCTAGTTTTTTTTTTTTGGGGGGGTAGGGGGGGGGTAGTGGGAAGAAACAGCGAGTTTGCATAATCATTGGTAAAGTATATCTTTTTCTTATATCATGTTAAAGCTCAGTGACATGATTGGGAGAAAAAAAATGCCTTTAGAACCAAACTGGCTGAAAGATAATTCAAATGTACACCAGCTGGAGTGGATCTCCTGGCTAGAAGGATTTGTCTTGAGTTACATGTAAGTGTCTTTGAAAAGGTCTAAAAATGAAGCCCTGAAAAAATTGTATTTCAAAATGATTATTTAGTGCTTTAAAAAAGTGAAAATCGTAAGTTGACCGGATTCACCTGCCCATTTCCTCCCATAGACTTACTGTGTGTAGATCTAGGCTATTTTCCACTCGTCCCGAGTATTAATTGTTTATTCATTCAAATATTGCCAGTGGCAGCATAACTTTCCAAACTTTTGTATTCTAGGGTGTTTATTTGTCCATTTGAACACTACTATGTAGCTCAGATATCACAGTTTGACTTTTTTTAATTGAAGCTCCACAATGTTAACCCGTGGCTTTAAATGTAAAATCTGTCAGAAAGAGCTGATAAAGGATGTAGGAATGCACACTGACTATTTAGTTTCCTATTTTTTTGCAGACACAAAACAAAACAGTCGCCCTATACCACTGATACGCACGTTTACAGAATGCTACTTCATGCTTTAAAGGTTGAACATACACAGGACATGAACCTCCTTTGGGGTGAAATTCTATCTTTAAAAATAATCATTAATTTGACTAAAGGGACCAAGTGCGAAGTAAGCGATATCCTGAAGCTGCCGAGCAGAATACTTTTGCAGGAAATCACCTGTTTGCTCCGCGATTCTATATTTATGTATTTTTCACTTTTTGTCATGACAACGTCAACATTGTTTTTTTCGTTTGTTCTATCGGCTGTAGCATACGTCAGACATACATATCATGGGAATGAATAAATTATCCCTGCTTAGAGATGAATGTTGATTCTTGATGTAATGGCGGAATATATTAGTTTTCCGTGGACGGTCTCGGTGCACTTTCATTGTTAAAATCAGATACTTTAATGTTCATAATAAAATTGTAAACATGTAAACGTGATGTCACGTTCTTTTTCTTTTCTTCTTTTACTCCACCTCCTCCTCAACCTCTCCCTCCTCCTCCTGCTGTTCAATAGCAGCAGCATGAGTGCTTTTTGAAATAAGAGTAGTAAACAAATAGTAGTAGACATAGAAATAGTTTTAGTAGTAGTATAGTAGTAGCAGTAGTAGTAGCAGTAGCAGTAGTAGCAGCAGTAGTAGCAGCAGTAGTAGTAGCAGTAGTATTAGCAGTAGTAGCAGAAGTGTAGCAGCAGTAGTAGTAGCAGTAGGAGTAGTAGTAGGAGTAGTGAAAGTAGTGATAGTAGTTGTAGTAGTAGTAGTAGTAGTAGTAGTAGTAGTAGTAGTAGTAGTAGTAGTAGTAGTAGTAGTAGTAGTAGTAGTAGTAGTAGTAGTAGTAGTAGTAGTAGAAGTAGAAGCAGCAGCAGTAGTAGAATTGTTGTGGTAGCAGCCAGATACTCAATGTTGTTTGTTGTTATGTTTTTAAGATTTTGCATTTTGTATTCCCTTCACCTCAAAACAACTTTTTACCAATCGATTGTATTCGATTGTTACCGTTTTGTAAGAACTGTATTTGTTGTCCATTTGCAATACTCCACAACAGGTAAACAAAATTTTACAATACTCTTCATCACGTGAGTAATTTATCGTATTTATTGACTCGCACTGTCAGCCATATATACAGTACATATGTACGGTCAAGCATCAATTGAAAACGGAGTGGTCACTTGTCGAATTGTCTGATTTCTATGGTCAAGGTTAGCCGGGGCAAGGTTGATTTATCGAATACTAGACGCCGCAGTGTCCGGCGTCGTTCGCCGACTGTCACTGGGGGACAGTCAGCCACGAGGGGCCCCGGACCCGTCTCGTGTATGGCCAGGCCGCGACAGGCTGTTCATCACAAGCATTCATTACTTTGGTATCGCGTTATTCACGAGGGCGCAGTATTTCATTTAGGATTAGATACTCTTGTTGACGAAAATGCCTGCTGATAATTTCGATGCCCTTTGTGACAATTTGTGTTTTGGGGTTGTTTACTTTATTTTGTTTTTGTCACATGATGTCCTTTTACTTCGACGATCTGCAATACTATATGTCACATTCCACCTGTTAAAGGTAAAATGTAACATTGTTTCAATAACAAAAAAAAAAAATCTGAGCTTCATAATCCTTCATGTTATTTGTATCTCTGATAGGGTTCAAAATGAAGCCCTCAGTGAAAAGGGGATTTCAGAATGATCATTTAATGATTAAAAGAGAGAAAGTTTATGAAAACCCAACTTTGCCATGTCCATCCCATATATGCATCAGACAGGACTTACTGGTGAATGTCCATGCATATTTTGCCAGTGGGGGTATAACTTTCCAAAGTTTTGCATTATGTTGTGTTTTTTTCACTATTATTCATATAGTAATAATAACAATAAGAAGAAGAAGAAGAAGAAGAAGAAGGAGAAGAAGAAGAAGAAGAAGAAGAAGAAGGAGAAGAATAATGATGATGATAATAATAATAATAATAAATAAAAAAAAAAAATAATAATAATAATAATAATAATAATAATAATAATAATAATAATAATAATAGAGGTGGGCGAATGAAACCTTTTTTGGGAAATTTAATTTCAAACAAGTGGATTCTATGGCCATTTTGGCTGCTGATCACAAATCTGACAATTATTTTGACCTACGATTGAGTCTTATATTGGTTCCCGCCATTTTTTTGAAAAAATGGCGGGAAAATGGCTTTTTGGCCATATTTTTGCAGTAAAGTGCATAAAAGTGATGTGTAATATGTCCTTTTATATGTTTTTGAGGTTGCTGAGTTCAAATATTAGCATATTTAAGACATTGGAGGTATTGGTAGGGTGATATCTGTAAAAAAGTGATATTTTACACAAAAATATAAAGAAAATACACATTTTGAGCCGGAGATGAAAAGGCATAATGACATTTATGAATTCATAATTAAATTTTGCAATAATCTGATAAAGTATCATTTATGTATTATCATGCTTTGAAACCTTTTTCAGGAATTTCGGACAGTTTATAGTTGTTGTCTAATTGCTAAAGTCAGCAGTTTTTAGTAAATTTTGGTCAATATTACCAAATTATTACGATTGTTCTTGGAACTGTGACTAATATGCATGAGGTTATTTACAAGTTATATTCATGAGCATTTCATATTATTAAAGATTTCAATATAAGTATGTTACGGGATCATGTAGCTACCTGTAACATTCATATGTGTCATAATATTTGGGGAAAACAGTATTGTTGAAATTTATAATGTAATAATTGTCAAAGTGTTCAAGTTGTCACATGATACTGTTAGACTTGCAGAAGTGTATATTAAATTTGTTTTACAGTACATTCAGTAGCAATGAGACCAGCAGCAGTGACACTCAGGCAGACTCTGGCAAAATTTTTAAGGGGCTAACTGGAGGCTTGACGGGAACGTGGGATGATGCGAGGGAGAGAACGAGGCGGGAGGGTATGGAGGGGGATGGCCCTTCAACGTAGGATTTTTGAAATATGCTAGAAAGGTGTTTGGAAGCATGGTAATTAATTATATTTATATAGGTATTACTGATTGTAGTTATTATTTCAAAGATAAAAAGTAAGGAAGATATGTATAACGTATTGATATGTAGTCATACTTGTGAGGGACGGAGCGACCGAGGCGAAAGGAGTGTGGGTACCCCCGATGGTAGCATTTTTGAAAATAGGCTGGAAAGATGCGTTTCTAAGCGTAATAATATTTTATACAGATTTATTAGGGTTATAGTCAGAATTTCAAAGAGATGATACACTGTGAGTAGCATACTTGTGAGGGAGCAACGAATAACTTGTGCAGGGTGTAAGCAGGTGTGGAGGGGATATCTCCCTCGATGGTAAGACTCTTTAAAATATGCATGAAAAAGATGTTTTATAAGGAATAAGTGATATATTTCATAATATTAATAGGGATTTATTAGTAGAATTTCAAAAAATTACAGAAAACTGGATGTATGGGAATAATGCATCGATATGAATATGCGAGGAGGAAGGACGAAGCGGGTTGAAGGTGTGGGAGGGTTCTTCCCAGTAAGAATCCTTTGAAATATGAAAAGACGTGTTCAAGCAAGTAAAGAAAAACGTTTATCAATATTATTAGGATTATAGTCGAAATTCAATAACTATGTAATGACCGTCAGTAGTGGAAACATAATGTGAGTAGGAACTGGAGGAGTGAAAGGGGGGCGAGCAAGCGGTTGAGGTGGCTGGGGGGGGGGGGTATTCCTCCCCGATACGAACTTATGAAATAGGCATTGAAATAAGTTTTCCTAAGCATAAATAATATAATGTTTTAAGCAAAGATTATTCTGGATTATAGTCAGAATTTCATAAGAGTACATAGTGAGTAGTCATACTTGCGAGCGAGGGAGCAAAGTGACCTAGCGGGAAAGGTGTGGGAGGGGGTATCCCCTCAAGTAGAAACTTTCTGAAAATACGCATGGAAAAGGCATACTCCTAAGCAGAGTAAGTAGTATATTTTATCAAGATTATTAGGGAATATAATCAGAATTTCAAAAGATGTACACTATGAGAAGTCATACTTTGAGGGAGCTAATAAAGTGACTGAGCGGGAAGGGTGTGAAAGGGGGTATCCCCCACCCCCAAACTAGCAACTTTCTGAAAATAAGCCTGGAATATATTAAGTACAGTGAATACATATCGCCAGAATGTCAAAAAGATGTACACTGTCAGTAGTCATACTTGCCAGTTAGTGAAGCGACTGAGTGGGGAAGGGTGTCCAGGGTAGGAACTTTTTTTAAATACGCACAGAAAAGAGGTGTTTCGAAGCATTAGTAATACATAATATGTATATTTCAGCAAGATTATTGCAAAAATGTAATTCATGAATTCATATGTTTATAATGGTCATTATTTGCATTCG
>JZLH01S0286314.1:116318-127846 GCA_001188425.1 Eucidaris tribuloides
CAACATCACATTTTTTTTTAAATCCATGTTAGCAAATATTATTTACCACGTTTTCAAAGTAGAAATTGTTGTTTAACACCTTACACCTAATTAAATCAGACACTGAGATTATTGTGGCCCTGTAGTTGGTAAAGCCTTTTGGTATATATATAAATTATTTCTTGAACGAAACACGAATGGAATGCTTTGCAAGAATGATTAGAGAACAGTACATTTGCAAAAGAGATAGAAGAAACAAGTAACCCAGGAAACTTCCGCATGTGTTGTGGTCAAATTGTGTTATTTGATTCATTATCTTGGATTGTATGCTTATGATTTAATTGTTTATTTGAAACTTTGAATGTGTATATAATCCTCTGTTGGAGGCAACAGCAACAAAAATATCTGGAAACAAAAGCTGTCAAGAGTTCATGGTAATCGAAACAGCACTTCACCGTCTTCTTCTCCTCCACCAGTTGACTTTGAGTCTATAACCATCACCATGGAGATTGAGTAATTCATTATTAATAAATCTGTCAAAGTAAATTCAATAACACACTTTAACCTTCTTCTTTTTTAGTAAGGAGAAAAGGGGGGGGGTAAATATTAACAAGGGTGTTTCAAAATAATGACACTCTTTAAAATGTTGTAGACATGTTTTCGAACTTAAAGCGCAAGTTTAGTTTTAGCGATTTTTTTTTTTTTTTTTTTTGGGGGGGGGGGGGTAAGCTTTATGCCCAAAGGTCATATCACACCAATAACAGATTCTGAATGTCTTTCGTTTTTTTCTTTTCAATTAATTAAGTAATGAAAAATCTCGGGGGGGACCCCGAGATTTTCGATTATATTTTACACTATGGCATCCAAGGCGTTAATAAGGTGTTAAGGTAACCTGAATTATACCTCAGCTGAAAGATCAGACTCCAATCTTCCGATTAATTAAACAAAAACCGAAAGACATTTAGAATCTGTTATTGGTGTGATATGACCTTTGGGTATAAAGCTTTCAAATACAAAAAAGAAAATCGCCAAAACTAAACTTGTGCTTTAACACCTGAACAGGTGTGTTCACAAGTAAGGCAACAAAAGACATATTTTGCAGGCCAATTTTAGCTGTAGATTGTCTTTGCCAGACATTTCGACTTTCGGAGAAAGGCATTTAATCATGACTAAATCAATAGATCTTGCATTTACATATTTAAAACATAATCAAGATACTGAATAGTTGGTTGTCTATGACTGTCGGAGACAGACATTTAACTTTGAATTAAAAAAAGAGTATTTGCATTTATAAATATTAAAGAATGCTGTCTTTATGAAGCTATTTCTTTACTTACTTCGAAGTTATGATCAGTATTGACCATCATATATTCAAAGTTGAGTAAATTAGCAAATATACGTAAATGCGAACTGACAGACAGACAGTCAAACGAACAAATACATTATTTTTAATTGTAAGGTAGTGACCATCACGTTGCATTTATGCGACAGTAATTATGATTATCTGTCTATCTAACAAAGTATGAAATACAAACTATACAACACATTTCCTGTGAACTATCCGTTCTTACTTTCTTGGTTGCTTCCTGAAATCATATATACGAATATATTATTTTAATGAAAACATATATCACTGAAACACATTATCCTATTTGAAATATAATGCAAAATAACGAATGCTTGCTATCTATGGACAAGGTAGTTGGGTTCAGGTAAAAAGTATGCCAATATTGGTTGTGTGTACAGCGTGTCCCAGAAAAAAATGTCCCTCTCGCAACTGAATTATTTATAATTATCAAGTTTTATACTCAATTAAGTTGACATAATTAGAAAGCCCATTTAATTTTGTAGTTTCTGCGAAAATTTCAAAGGTCTCGCTTCATTGGTTTTGAATGTACTTGAATGTTTTGAATGTTCCAAATTTACTAAAAAGAAATGCACACTACAGACATACCATGCATTATTCCATGCCCTTTCATTCAACGACTTTGTTCTTTTTGTTATTAAGTACTAAAGTCAAGTTCATTCACTTTTTAAAATGAAAACTAATCAAATTCAGTTCCACTGGTCATGTTGGCTTTCATAGGATGTGTTCCATTTAAACTTCAAAGTCCAGCTTGTAAACCTTTATTATTCTCTTGCACATCCTTCCACCTGATTACCATTCAGGTTGATGCATTGATGAAGCACTGCAAACTTGGAATGGACTGAAAAGTACTGCTGTTACTGGACTGTGTATTCAAAACCAACGAAGCGAGACCAATGAAATTTTCACAGAAGTTAAAAAAATATTGAGCTTTCTAAATATGTAAACTTAATTGAGTATAAAACCAGATTTTGGAAAGTATTCTCTTGTCTACGAGAGGGGAATTTTTTATGAGACACGCTGTATAATGATAGTAAATCACAGAAACGACCAAAAAGAGCATATATATCATTTTAGATTGGTTCTCTAGAGGCGATAGATCATGCAATTTGTGTTTTCAAAATACATTCTTATTACTTACTACCCATAATTTATGTCGTAGTTGTGCGATGCGATTTGGGTCTGATCCAGAGACCAGTTGACAAATCTAGACTGAGAACCGTGTTACGTCTTTTAAAGGAATTGATTATTTAATTGTCCGCCTGTCTGTTTGCTTGATTGTTAGTATGCTTGTTTGTAGTTGATGTTATTAGAATAGCCAGTGCGTATGGTATGAATCCCTATAAGTAAAATTAATAAAATAGGTAAGATAAATACAATAAATGGATTAAATAAAATAAATACAATAACTTAAATGACGAAAATAACAAAAATAAATAAAATGAAATTAATTAAAAAAATAAAGTGTAATTATGCGATGGGAATGAAATATCTAGGTAACCGTGGTCATGTAGTGTCGGCATGCGAGGATGGAGACATAAAAGTACTGTATGAAGGGAATTTTAAAGTCATATTGTAGGGACAATTTCAAACTACTTACATGAACCATTTGTATGACCTTTTGCAATCAATACACAATGTATTTCGTTCAGACCCTATCCGATTCTTTAACTTCAGTATCATCTGCAATGATTATACACAGATGTGGAAATATGACCCCCCCCCCCCCCAAAAAAAAAAAAAAAAAAAAATCGTAAGTGTTGGTGTAGTGCCATCTCCATGTACTCTTATAGGGTAACACATTTACACTTTTACATCTAAATTAGTGAAAGGTATAACCTTGCAAATCAATCCTTGTTTTTAAAATCGTATGCTGAATTTATTTTTTCTCCATTCTATTCCAAGAAATCTGGTACAAGCCGACATACAATCCGGAATACATGTCTTTACCCCAAAGGTACAGGGCATTACTTTGTAAATACAACATGTTTACAAATGAAAATCAAACAAGACTGGTAAGAATAAAATATAAGAAATTAAACGGTCTTAAAATACAGAATAAGATGGGGTTATTGGAAAAATGACGTGCCGAAATTATTACATAACTTCATTTAAAGCTAGAAATATGGATATATAGTCCTTATAATCGCATTTTAACAAATTGTATATTTTAGAAATATGGATATATAGTTAGTTATAGTTAAATATGGATATATAGATATAGTTAGATATATAGTTAGAAATATGGATATATAGTCCTTATAATCGCATTTTAACAAATTGTATATTTTCATGACCACAATTGAGTGAACATCAACCTCATCTCTAAGATCTATACAAAATATTCAATAAAATACGTGCACGAATGATTTATTATGCTATATCCCCGTTGGCTATATATATAATGCATTGGAAGGTAAAAGAACACACACATATAGCTTTAGACGGCCCATAAGAATTCATATTAATTTGAAGGTCAGTACAAGAATATACCCGTTCAATTTTAAATCAAAGTGTATCAAACAAAAGGACTTACAATTATTCAAATTCAAATTAGTTTATTCACATCCATAAAAAGGTACAAGTAGCCACAATTCACAAAAGGAAACAATTAAATAGATACATAACATTCATGTTAATACATGAACATTCAACAATACACACAAGAAATACAAAATGGATGTGGGGGTCGATAAAGGCCGATTGACCTGTCGGGGCTGATTCACTTAATATCTATATACATTTCTAATTTATTAAGCTTACCTTTTCATGCATCAGTAAAATCATGTAGATGTCTCTGTAATATCTCCGAAAACAGATTATCGTAATAAAGAGAAATGACGTACCTTTACGGTTCTTCTAAGCGAAGCAGATGACCGGAAACCGCTATAGCTCGAATGCGTGAGTTACTGAGTTCATAATTCCACTCGCTATTCTGCTATCAAAATGTTAGTTTATACGTAATACTGGTGACCATGATTCCCTGTGTGTCGTTCTACTATTTTGAACGGGATGATATAACTTCCATTGTCAGGATTGTTGTCATTGTCAATTGTTATGCAAAAAAATGACCTCTGCGGGTCACAGTGAAGATTGCACTATCATTATCATTGAATGACTAGAGTGAAACAGACAATTTACCGACTAATATGCACTTGTCAATTTTCGACCGTCTTAATGTGGACACAACGAATTAAAAGTGAAATCATAATGGAATTTGAATACTAAAACAGAGAAAACAATCTCACTGAATTCTCGAAAGATCTCATAACGACGTCCTTTTGTCCTAAATTGGTTGTTTCATCGTACAATGTTCGCTTATTTACTTTTGATGATCTCGAACCTCCATTATTCAGATATTTGATAGCTTTAGCATTGTGAAGTGAAACTCTCTCGCTCTCAAGAAGGAAAAAAACCTAATATTTTACATTCATAACATTGCCAAGATACGGCACTCTTCTTCTTCTTCTTCTTCTTCTTCTTCTTCTTCTTCTGTCTTGCTTACTCTTCTTCTTCTTGCTTCTTCTTCTTGCTTTTCTTTTCTCTTCTCCTGTCTTCAATGTTCTTCTTCTTCTTTCTTTCTCTTCTTCTTCTTCTTCTTTTCTTCTTCTTTCTCTTCTTCTTGCTCTTCTTCAATTCCTTTCTTCTTCTTCTTCTTCTCGTTCTTCTTTGTTCTTCTTCTTCTCTTCTTCTTCTTCTCTTCTTCTCCTGTTCTCCTCTTGCTCGTTGTTCTCTTCTGTCTTCTTCTTTGCTTCTGCTTCCTCTTCTTCTTCTTCTGCCGTTGTTCTTCCTTTTTCCTTGTTCTTGCTTCTTCCTCTTCTTTTTCTTCTTCCTTCTTCTTCTTCTGTCTTCCCCTCTTCTTCTTGTCTTCTTCTTCTTCTTCTTCTCCTCTTCTTCTTCGTTCTTCTTCTTCTTCTTCTCTTCTTGCTTCCGCTCTTCTTCTTTTCTTCCTTCTTTTCTTCTTCTTTATCTTCTGTCGTTTCTTCCTTGTGCTGGTCCTTCTTCTTCCTCTCTTTTCTTCTCTTCTCTGTGTGTTGTTCTTTGCTTCTTTCTTCTTACTTCTTTTTCTCCTCTTCTTTTTATACAAGATCTGGTGGGGTGTAGTTCTTAGTTGTTAGAGTATCTTCCTTCCTGTCACTCGCAACCGGTTCGATTCAGCCCCGCCAAGGTAGGAGATACGAGTTGTTGTGGGGGGGGGCCTAGTTGTATCATTTCGTCTCTTCTTCCTCTTACATCTTCTTTTCATCCTTTTTCTTTCTGTATTTGTCCTTCTTAGTCTAGTCTTCTGGCTTCTTGCTGGTCGGTCTTGCTCTGGTTTTCTTCTTTCTTCGTTTTCTTCTTCCTCTTCTTTCTTCTTTTTCTTGGCTTTCGTTTGATTCTCCTTGCGTGGGTGTTTTGCTGTTCATTTCTTGCCGCTCCTCTTCTTCTGTTCTGCTCTTCTTTTCTTCTTCTTCTTCTTCTTGCTTTTCTTCTTCTTCTCCTCCTTTCCTTTCTTCCTTCTTCTTCTTCTTCTTCTCTTCTTCCTCGCTGTCTCGGCTCTCGTTGCTTCTTCTGTCTGCCCTTCTTCTTCTTCTTCCTTCTCTTTCTCTTCTTTTCCTTCTACTCCTCGTCCAACACCTCCTCCCCCTCCACTTCTTCCCCCTCGTCTTCTTCCTCCCTCTTCCTCTAATTAGTTCTTCCTAATTAGCTGACATGGCATCGATATTTTTAAACAAATCATTGATAATTACATGCCATCGTTAAACGATTAAATTGTCATATATAATAATTCATAAAACATTGGGACAAACTCGTCTAAATTGGGAAATTGGAGATAACTTATAAGGAAAATAACCAAAACATCATCAAATCGGGAAAATAATATACTGTAGTTGCAGTATAGACAATGTTAACAACGCAACAGCAAATAAAATCGAATGGCAGGATTTAACTTAACAGTGTACACACACCTATACGCATTATTCATTTCAAATGAAAATATGCCTGTGTTTGATATGATCCATAAAAGCAAACAAAGTTAGATCAAAACCGTATGGCCTGCTCATATTTTAGGACAGCGTAAATCTTTCAGACAGGAATCATACAGGACTCAATATCGTATATCCATTTTTAACAAATCCTTGGTAGTATAGTGGTGAGTATCTCCGCCTGTCACGCGGAAGACCGGGGTTCGATTCCCCGCCAAGGAGTAAGATTGTTTTGCCTTTTATCTTTTATCATTTTTTTGGGGGGGGAGGGGGGGGGGCTTGTTTTGACATGATTGTAGAATGGCCAAATTTTGAGAAAGTAAAGGAAAAATTTATCTAACGCAAAGCAAAAAGAAAAAAAAAAGGCCAAAAAGAGGCCAATGAAATAACATCGCCCACCCTCACAAAAAAGAAGATGAAGAAGAAAACAAATATCCCACGTACACAAAGAATTCGTCCTTTCATCTTTTGTCTACAGTGACGGTCAGTAATACATTGATTGCCCGTTCCTTTCATCGTCGGACCGGTAGAATGATTGGCAACTTTTGATAAAATAACACAGACGAAAGAGGGAGCTCTACATAATAATCCACTTTTGATTTCGCGAGAGTGAACAGAATTGTACTCGGTAATTGGAAAGTTGATTGACGGGGCTTCTTAGTCGTACTTTTTATAGTATTTCTACGCAATACTGCTGCTTTTCTAGACCTCCTGCACGCCATGGCGTAAAATATGCATGAAATTAAAATCATAATAATTATTTAAAATATCTAATTAGCAGTATGGAAGCGAACACGCGGTATGATCTAACAGATTAATGATTGTGAGCCAAAGTAATGCCTTCTTGATACTGCAACTTTCTCAAATAAACTAAATTCCCCCAAATACATTTGAATTATATACTGTAAAAAATATATGTCAGTATAGAGGGGAATCTGATACAATAGTGCCGCATTGTTGCGATAAAATTAAGGAAATACCTGTTTTTTGTTATGTTTTTTGTTTTGTTTTGTTTTTTGCCATGTTTATTTTAGATGTAGAATATCATCTGTGGATATTGCACGTTCCAGTGTGAAGGTGGGGGACCGAACGTCGCCCGCTGTAAATCGACGACGACTACGACGATGAAATAAACGTCAAATACTAAGGGAACACAACATCTCTTAACAAAATATTGCTGTTGTTTTCTCTTTGCCAATGAAGATGCTTGTACTTTGAAACTATCCATACTAATCGTCACCTCTAGCAATGCACTTCCATTCTTAACTCGATATGCCATAAAAAGGTGTCTTTGTGCACGGCTGAGTCTACAACTTGGAAAAGATACTTAACCGAAAAATCAGGTGTCTTTACGAAGTGAATTTATTTATTTATTTATTTATTTATTTATTTATTTATTTATTTATTTATTTATTTATTTATTTATTTATGTATTTGTTTGTTTATTTATTTATTTATATTTATTTATTTCGTTTTATTTCAACAGGGTGGTCTCTTTAAGACCAAGAGGTCCTGCTCTCCCAGAGAGCCCTGCCTCACAATAAAAAATCAACATTCACAATTTACAACATAAAATAAAATGAGGTATGAGAATACAATTATAAATAGTTGACAAATCATAAGATTACGAAATAAGTACCATAAATGAAATTGGTTGAACAAATTAACGAAAAGAAAAAAATAACAGGAAACAAGAAAAAAGGTCACACACTTAACAAAACAAAGATAAGTTTAAATGATTAAATGAGCATACGGAGTAAATCGAATTGCATGTATTATATTAAAGGAGAAAATGTAACGATCGGATTTCCTGTTTGAAACTTTGTAGTGATTGAAAGTTTTGAATATAACCTGGCGTTCATTGAACAGTTTGGCACCTGAAAATTACAATGATTTTTTTTTTGTAAGTGAACAGTAAAGCTAAAATATAATGAAAAACTTAACACAGATTTAGGATAATAAATCGTTTAAGATTGCTGCTGAAATATTTATTCCACACGGAATTTTAGCCACACCCATCCAAAGCATTTGCACGATTAAACTGAATTGAATTTTTATTGTCCTGGGGTATTTTTCTGTTTGGATGGCAAACATTTTTTTTTTACCAAAATATTTCACTCGTTGTTTCCTTGCAATGTGACACAGTGGGCAAGTTTCAGAACTATCAAAATTCAAAACGGGCCAGTCGACGATTTTATGTGCTGAACTCAATTTTCCAGATGAACATATTCTGAGCTGAAATAGCATCGTAATATTTCTAACAGCCCGCCGCAGAATATACAATCTCCATGACCACACCACTAAACTAGAGGGGGTGGGGTGGAGGTTGTGGTCATCATATTTGTCTTCCAAAATGTGACGGAGTGCTAACAAAGTTACATTGGAAAAACGTCATTGGCAATAAACAATACAATACTCATAAAATGAAAACAATCTGTCCATAAAAAAGCATCTAGTTCGTAGTAATTCACCCGTGCAAATTTCATAAAAATGGCAAAACCATATTCAATTCACCCTCACAGCGCTTGGTGGATTACCCCCTCCGAAAGAATGAAGTTGGATTCCCGCCATGCATGCTTACGTCATCATTTCGATGCCATCGTCTGTCGTTTATGATAGGTGATTTTGTCGAATTGATCGCCTCGCCTGGGCCTTTGATGTTTCCCGCCGAAGACCACACTAGGCCGGGCGGCAACACAAAAAACGTTTAAAGACATAAAATTCTTTATGGGAGACCAGTCTCGCAATTATTACATCCTTATGATTTTGAAAAGGGGGTTCGTTCGCAATTTAGTATATTTTAAATTTTTGGTTCACAGTGAGCAATTTTTTTTTATTTATTTCGTACCTCACAAGTCGAGTTAAGCTACGACTAGCTAAACGTGCAAAATATCCAAATGTACATAACGTGCTTCTATAAACACAATTTATCTATATATTTATCATTTGTATTTATCTATATGTTAATATTCGTATAAAGTGCGCACTGTATCATGGTTTTGAATCTGAGCGGTCACTGATTGTTGTCTTGTGTTTTGTTTTTAATTGTTCTACTATTTATTTCAAATATTTTTTTATGATTCTATCAATTAACGTTAAGTCGCTTCCATGACACTGAAACGATTTAAAGAGATACTGCCTGAGCCTTTGAGAGAATGTACTGCTTAAATTAATAGATGATAATTATCAATTCGCTGAAGTTTTACTACTAAAAACACTTCCATCCAATATTTTTATTGGATGGAAGTGTTTCTGACATGTTGCACCCCTTTACTACATCTTTCACAAAAAGCTGGGCATTGAGTTTGACTTTGAGTTTGAATTTGAGTTTATTTTCGCTACACCTAATATTTTTCGAAGGTCAGTACACTATGTTCCAAGATATTTGATGCCTGACCGAATACTAGGATATTGTGATATTTAGTTGGGTTTAGCTTTTCACAGTAAGGTATTTGGGGTTTTATAATTTAGTGATGAAAATTATCAAAAGGCAAATGCAATCAGTGTATTTGTTATCATTCGTTGAACCAAAGATATTTTGGGTTTTATCAAATGGTGATGGTAATTGCAAAATATAGATATAATCAGTGTATTTGTTTTACGATACACCAAATATCTATTATTTTCGAAGGACCATCATTATGGATTTCTATCCCTCAATTAGAAATTCTGCAAGTCTGAATATTTCATTCATACATTTAAGAAATTCTCTTTGTATAAAATTCATTCATAAAACTAGAATGGGACTTTTTTGATAGTATTTTATTGTTATTTTATTTAGTGTTTTGTTACTTCTGTCTATTTTTGTTGTTTGTATTCATATTTCTTGTATCAATCATTCGATTATATTCATAAAAGGGTCGACCACTTCTAAAGTTTTTTTTTCTCCCTTTTTTTGGCTGCTTCTAATTTTAGTTAAGTTGACAGTTGTTTGTGTGGCATTTTCTTTTAATCTATGTATTACGTATTTAATATTGCGGTACAGTAAACTTTTTTTTGTTTTATGTTTTTACAATCGCTATTTCACAGTAAACTCTCTATATAAACTACTGCCTACAACATTTACACCTGCCTGGAACTTTATACATTTCCGTCACAAACATGACTGTTATCATTCATGTGAAAACTAACATTTAGTAGTAGTATTTGCATCATTCTTCATATCGCACAATTGCATCACATTTAGTTCATGTATTATTGCTTGAATTTAACATTTTTATCGTTTGTGTAAAAACATACTTATTTAAGTTAAGCTGGGCATAAAAGGTAGACCCTTAAGTGTATTTATACGAGAGTTTTAATGTTTGCTAAGATAAGTAACTAATACTTCGTTTTTTATGTTTTGCCGAATGCGGGCTCACAGCATCATGCGGCAACCAGTCCGTCCGCTGCGCGTCGAGTTACCAGCTTCATGGATAAGAAGCATGCTTCATAAATCGTGGATTAAATGCATTGTGTTTTTGGTGTAGGGTTGTGTTCGTTTTGTTAATATCTTATATATTTACGTAAAAATGTTGTTTTCGAAATTCTATAGTTACTTTCAGGAGATAAGATGGAAACCGGCAAGAGTCAGATATAATGAAGAACAAGAACATAATCTACTCGGATAATGAGAATCAGGTATGCTATATTTGTTACAAAAATAACAGTATTATTTTTTTCTGTTTTTGTCACTGAAATCTTATTTCTTCTTCTTCTTCTTCTTCTTCTTCTTCTTCTTCTTCTTCTTCTTCTTCTTCTTCTTCTTCTTCTTCTTCTTTTTCTTCTTCTTCTTCTTCTTCTTCGATTCTTTATTCTCCTTTCTTTACCTCTTCTGCTTTCTCCGTTTCACACTAATGGAGGAAGTAAGATGTAATGGGAAAAAAATAAAACATGTCGATGATAATATCTTCAGATTACAAACATAATAGAAGTAATTACGACTTCAAATTTATATAGAACGGCGTGAATTTTGGCCGACATGGCATTAAGATATTTCGAGACACAGTATTCTCAGATGAACACAGTATTCTCAGATGATGCGATGCATGTTAAAGCAAAACAAAACAACGAATAGGACGAATCTTATACATTTTTTTCTAACGCCACAATTGGACATGTTTTAAGAAGAAATAGGTAATAATGAACTTTTAAACTCATATGATATTTGGATGGTTGTGATGTAGGATAATTAGTAAGAATCCGATTTTTTGTTCAAATAATCGATGAAACGGAAT
>JZLH01S0286341.1:0-10815 GCA_001188425.1 Eucidaris tribuloides
TGTAATGAGCAAACTCTTTATCTATTTTAGAATCATACTGCACCGAATGTTAACATAATTCATTTCCGAACGTAACTGCAATCACTCGGCTGCTATTTTAGCACCATAACGGGTAGATTTTACCACCATAACGGGTAGATTTTACCATAATTAATTTCCAAACGTAATGAGCAAACTCTTGATATCTATTTTAGAATCATACGGCACCGAATGTTAACATAATTCATTTCGGAACGTAACAGAAAAGACCCAATGTTTCTGTTAGTATAATAAGGAACCGAATGTTACCGTAATTTATTTCCAAATGTAATGAGCAAACTATTTATCTATTTTCATAGGGCACCGAATGTAACCTTAATTCATTTCCGAACGTAACTAACGGGAAAGACCCGACGTTTGTTTTAGTATAATAAGGAACCGAATATTACCATAATTAATTTCCAAACGTAATGAGCAAACTCGTGATATCTATTTTAGAATCATACGGCACCGAATGTTAACATAATTCATTTCCGAACGTAACAGCAAATCCCCGACGTTTGTTTTAGTGTTATACAAATCCGAATGTCAACATAATTAATTTCAAAACGTAACAACAACCCCCGACATATCTTAGCATCAAAGGAAACCGAATATTACCATTAATTCATTACCGAACGTAACAATGAACGCCTGACATTTATTTCAGAATCAAACACAATTTAATGTTACCGATCTTGTCGATCTGGTCTTGAAGATCGGGGATCGGGAAAAGATCGGGAAATAGTGAAAAATCGGGGAGATCGGAAAGATCGGATCGACCGATCCGCAGCTCTAATACCAGTACATTTTCATGCGCGTGAATTCACGTCAACAGTGCAAGATATGAACTAAAGCTCGTCAGGCGAATTCCTGACCAGGAGTTGCATGTTTTTGCTCACCGAGGTCTTAACACGACATTAATGATAATTTACATCACGTATACAACCATTTTTGACTTACGATGTCACTGATTGAAGCAATTTCTGTCCATAACTGGCGTTGCTCGAACCTTTCTTCGTAGAAAACTGCTCAAACTGAATTAACTTCAATGCACATGCGCGATGACCCAAGATGTATCAGTGTGCAGCAGATGACAATCGATCGATTTCGGCTCACTGCGGGAACGCGCTAGCCAGGGTTGGGCTCAATTACAGGGTAATTGAGCAATTACGTAATTAATTACAAATTTTTGAGTAATTGTAATTGTAATTGTAATTTTTGAACGCAAAGTAATTGTAATTGTAATTGAAAAAAATGTAATTGAGTATACAGTAATTACTCTCAATTACTTTTAAGTCCATTGTAAACCATTAAACAGTAGTCATTCTATCCAGTGTACTCCCATTTATACTCTAATATCACTCATCTTAGATCTATATTCCTCTTGGGCTTGCTTTCAAGTGCATTCAAACGAAATAGATATTTACACATGTGGACAGAGTACAAAAGACCGATGGAAATATAACCTCGCTCCGTATGCAAAAGTAATTGTAATTGTAATTGTAATTGACAAAAGTAATTGGTAATTGTAATTGAAAAAAATGCAATTTAATTGAAAAGTAATTGTAATTGAACATTTTGGCCATTACGTAATTGTAATTGTAATTGTAATTGTAATTGAAGAAAGTAATTGAGCCCAACCCTGGCGCTAGCTGTGAATGGGTGGACAGGATCGGCATTGAAGTCAATTCAGTTTGAGCAGTTTTCTACGAAGAAAGGTTCAAGCGACGCCAGTTATGGACAGAAATTGCTTCAATCAGTGACATCGTAAGTAAAAAATGGTTGTATACATGATGTAAATTATCATTAATGTCGTGTTAAGACCTCGGCTCGGTGAGCAAAAACATGCAGTCACACCGCGGTGTGTGCGTAAACGGCTATAACTTCGGCACCAGCGAACGCATCACCTGTGCCGTCCCGAGGAACATTTTTTCGGT
The DNA here is from genome assembly GCA_001188425.1 of Eucidaris tribuloides. NCBI lineage: Eukaryota > Metazoa > Echinodermata > Echinoidea > Cidaroida > Cidaridae > Eucidaris > Eucidaris tribuloides. The sequence goes on from JZLH01S0286341.1 coordinate 1,959, forward strand.
GATTGTTTGCGTTTTTCATCATTTCGACGATAAAATAAGGATGGAATCATGTTTGACATGACTGAGGTGAGCTACCTTGCGCCAGTGGAAGTAATTTCTCACTTGTGCATGTAATAAATCGTATGAAATCGGTCATTTTCCGTCCGTTCGGTGCCCCCGAAATTTGGGGTCACCGCGGAGCTAGTTAAGTACGGTAAAGACTGGGTTGGACAGCTTTCAGTCTTAGTAATAGAGGAGAGTCAAAAGGTAAATGTAAAATATCCGTCCAAATTGTCCGTTAAAAACCTCTGAAAAACGACCGAACTCGATACTAAGGCCGGAGCCTTCGGTCTAACGTTAGAGGGAACTGACCTAACAAATGTCAAATAGATTCTAGATCTATACGTTATTAAATGAGAAGTCCCCGAACAATGCCGAAGAAAACGGACAGTGTGGATTCCATACGGACATGACAGAACTGCAGTATTCTACGCAGCATGGGGTATTGCCTATTGGGAACCAGGACTAACACACTTCAACATCACCATTAAATATTTCCCAGATAAAACTCTGACGATGGGACACGACCCATCATCCATGTGTCATCACCTCCAACAGTACACCCAACTCACTGCCCAACACCATCATGACTATGAACACGGCAGCCAGTAGACACAGGCACAACCGACAACACCATTCGCCTGATCACCGATACACATCAGCAAAACACTGACGAATTTAGGCCTGGAACTTCCTAGAGCAGACGTTACTTACTTTAGACTCAATCTTATCGAATTGATACGCGTAAGCAGCTGCAAAATTAATTCCAGATGACTTGCTTTCAGTCAGTTCAGTGTATAACTTTATGATACACGTGAATTCACACGTACGTCGACATGACACACAAAATCAGAATATCCACACGCCCTCTACGTCTGAGTACGTATAACAATTACCACTCCACAACACTAATTTTTCTTCAGATTCATCGATCGTTTTTTCAGTTGTTAGTTGTTGTTTTTTCTGAGAGTTGGGGGGGGGGGGGTATGTTCCAATACATATATCCAATGAAATTTCAGGTTTTCTGTTTGCCTTAATTCCAGTATTTTGGATTTTCTGTAACAAAGAAAACTAAGGGCCTTCACGAGGCAGTGACATTGGGAGAAGTTAAAAATGCCTCGAGAACAAAATGGGTTGAAACATACCAATGTATACCCCAACTAGTGTGTAACGGTTGGATGGGTTTGTCTACAGAAACCGGCACCATAAATATATCGGTACTATAATACAGTATGACCTTGTTACAAAATTGAGTTTAGTAAGGCTGCATCTGTAACCAATTTGCTTGGCAGCGAATTTTGGCGTATTTGTATATTGTTTCAAAGAGTAATTTTGACCACATTTTCACAGCAGAATCCGTAAAAAGTTGATTTGATTCAAGAACAGTTTTATCTCTAAATAAGAACTGCGTACATTCACGATATTTCCCAGTTTTAAGTCGCAGGATTTGAATACTACACCAATCATTGTACTAAAAAAAATAAAGGTGCGCACAACGTGCAACTTTGCGGAAGTAGGTGCAGAGCAGTTTCTGCCGCGCGGTATTCGAGCAATTCTGCACCTTTCACGGCTGAGCGCTCGCCCCACTCCATTATGTTTGCACGTTTGCACCTTTTAGGTGCACATTTATGCAAATTTATGGATGTTTTCTCTTCCGAAGCCTGGTGTGAGCTATTTCTACCATCTATGAATACAATTTCAATATACGGAAAATGCAACTTGCATATATCGGCTCAGACAAGCTTTGTTTAAAAGGTATGCATGGAATTTGAATATACTACGAAAACGGCCTAAAGGTCCAAAGTATGCACCTTAAAAGGATGAAAATAATGCACCTTCGGCTTCAACACTTGATAATTATGTGAAAATACACACCTTCACGGCCAGCGTGTTGGCCAAGTGGGTAGAGTGTCCGTCTCACGTGCGGAAAGTCGCAGGTTCGAGCCCCGGTAAGGTCATGTAAGAGATTTTAAATATTTGTAATTGTTTAAGGCAGTGGATCTCATTTGCAAACATCCCCGCAGACCAGGAAAAGATATATTATTCCCTTAGGCTATTGATGAAGGGCATGTCTGTGAAATCTGTGGGTCGATCAGTGATCCTCTAGAATTTGAAAAATGCAATAGAAAAACAATAGCCGTTTAGTGTACGTTCTATGGCAGGATTTTTTCCTCGCGAGGAAAAAATTCAAATCTGAGTCTAACGGTCACTATAATTCCACTAAAACTGAGTGCCGTTTTCAGAAATTTGAAAATGATTTTACCTGTGCATTCAATATATTATCAACAGAAACATTATTTTATACATGCAACTATGAAAAACCCCATTCAATTATCATGAACTATTAAAAAATTGGAATTTACGGAATTTATATTACATGACGTATGGAGAGCTGCTCGCATGTGACGTCACAAATTTAAAACTTTGAAACTTCATAACTCTGTTATTCTTTGGTGGATTTTCGTCAAACTTTCATTAATATGTTTCTCTCATTGTTCTGCTTTTATTGAAACCAACTTAATGTTAGGGTGAACCTTGCCTTTAACCTTTTTATCCAGTTGGATTCCGCATTTATGCAACTGGTTAGAAGGTTAAATGTAACACTTAGAAAGTAATGGTTACTCCTCGGCACCTTTATGTTGATTTAAAACTTTTGAGTTTTTAGAGCTACAACACTTACAGTATTGGTAAAACGGACGACAAAAACGCGAAACGACGACTCCTCCCGACGTTGGTTCTCGCAGTATAATCGTTCACGAAATTACGTTTATAGCATTACGACATAAGAGGGCGGTATCCCAACTGTTCACTTTTGCGCACACCAACCGTTTGCGATATCTTGTGAGCGATCAACATGCGGAGAAAATCTATTCAGAACATAACAGAATGAATCCTATAAAACGAATTATCGAGTGATTCACCGACAATTTTGTCTTGTGAACGAAGGATTCAAACAAGAAAAGGAGCATCAAGATATCACGCGCTCTGAATATGGGAATAATTTAGTTCTGGGCTGGGTGGATCACAAAATGAAACCATCAGAAAATATTTCTGAAGTTAAAGCCCAAGTTTAGTTTTTGTAAATGGTAAAAAGTAAAATTCTTTGCAATTATCAAGGGCGTAGGCTGGGGGGGGGGTGCACTGGGTGCACGTGCACCCCCCCGCAGAGCCATAGGAGTTCCGCCCCTGGCAAGAAAAATGAAATATGCACCACTTTTTCTGCTTTCAACGCCTGATTTACTCAACTTTAGTTCCACCTCCCTAAGATATGCATCTCCCCATGCCAATTTAGTTCCACCTCCCTAAGATATGCACCTCCCCATGTCAATTTAGTTCCGCCTCACCAAAATGTGCACCTCCCCGTGCCCAAACCAGCCTACGCCCCTGATTATGTTTTTTTTTAGATACACCTGTAAAGGCTGTATGATATATTAATACCTTGAAAATTGCTCACTCTGAAACTTTCCCATTTTTGAGAAATTATTCAAATGTAAAGTTTCGGGGGGGGGGGGACCCCGAGATTTCCCATAGGTAATGTACATACCGCTATATGCTTTACTTCAATTTAAACATCATGTTTGGGGTAACCATAGAATACTTTGTGACAGATGGACGAAAAATTTGATTGACCAAAACTATACTTGGGCTTTAAGGACATCAATGGTTTATGATTTATATTGGTCAGCGGGTTCATTCGTTGACAGGTCTTGCGTAGTATACACGTACATCTATCTATGAAGTGTTCTGTAAGTGAAATGGACTTGGGGATCGTGAAAACCTTTTGATGAAATTTAACTGCTGGTCCTCTGCAGTAGTTCTATAACATTCCGCTATTTTGAATGTTTAACTACATCATCGGAATGCAGTTATTGTTCATAAATTTTATTTTGACAGCTAGAAGTTCGATGACGTCAATGAATCGGGTTCAGCCATTGTTCCTATTGACAGAGTGGGTCACGTGACCAGCTTCGCTGATCCCAAAACGTGTCTCTTCTTTATTCGTGGAGGGTCTTTTGACGTTAAATAAATATTTCACACCTGGGGATCGCGGCCTGGTTCTCGGCCGCTTCACTGGTAGCGGGACGGTAACAGGTGCGAGGCGGGATCCTTCCGGGAGCTTGATGTGGTTGTTACTGCTATTGTGTAATCCTCTCCATATACACCGACCGTTAGACGGCAATAATATCCTTGTTCACACATTAATTAGCGGAAATTGATTTTTGTATAACGGGTTACTGTTGGTTTTGCCTAATTCAGAGAAAAATAAAGTTGTAGTGAGTGAAAAAAAAACTCAATATAGATTTGAACTTATAAATATTAAAGCCCAAGTTTAGTTTCGGGGATTTTTTCTTGTTTGAAAGCTTTATGCCCAAAGGTCATATAACACCAATAACAGGTTCTGAATGTCTTTTGGTGTTTTGGGGGTAATTAATTAATGAAAAATCTCGAGGGGGGGGGGCGTGATTACGGGGTAACCCGAGATTTTCGACTATATTTTACATTATAGCATCCAAAGGGTTAATAAGGTGTTAAGGTTATTCAAGTTATACCTCATCAGAAAGAGCAGATTCTGTCTGCTTTCAAAGTTCTGAAAAATCTCGGTCCCCCCGAGATTTTTCATTAATTAATTACAAAAAACCGAAAGACATTCAGAATCTGTTATTGGTGTGATATGACCTTTGGGCATAAAGCTTTCAAATAAAAAACAAATCCCCAAAACTAAACTTGGGCTTTAAGTTACTCCCCACCTTACCACATTTCTTTTGATGGTAAATACTGATAAAAAAAGATGGCCAACCCAGATCACTATATGACGTTCAGAAAACTCATGTGACTTTTAATTGCTTTCGAAGTTGCGTAATAAAAGTTAAAAGTTCTCATGTAAATTTCGGTATCAAAGCTCATGAAATAACCTTCCAGTGTGCTTGGTACTCGAGAAGTTCAATCTGTAATATCGAGTCGACAAAGACCTTGAATTAAGTGTTGCAAAACCTATTCATAAAACTATAAAGTTAATAAAAGTTTTATTTATAAATTTAAAAAGTAGACTTACTTTTTGAATGCTACGTTTCGGAGAGACCCTCTCCTTCATCTGGCAATGATACCGGCGTCTTAGTGCTGAGCTGTGCAGACCCGTTCCGTTTGGTTAAATTTGGATCAAGTGATAATCTGCTTGATCTTCTTGATGGCCCTGTCCCATGAGTGAGATAGGAGGAATCTCAATCCCCCTTTTTTTTATTTAGTTTCGTGCTTTCTACCCTCTCCCAGATTGATACTTTTACACCCCTTTCAAACCACCGGGGTTCTTTATCCAGTATTACAATGTCTTTAGTGTTAAAGAAGGGATTGGTCTCTTGTAGATGTGAATACACTGATGAATCTTGTATTGATGATGACGTGCTTGGTTTCCTACGTTGATTCATGCGGGCTCTGTGTTTCCCCGACGTAAAATTCGTTGCATTCTTCTTTTAACGAACTCCTTACACAATGTTCCTTTTTTCTCCTTTGGTACCCTGTCCTTATTAACATGCACCAGTCTTTGTCTGAGAGTATTCTGTGGCTTAAACGTCGTTGAAACACCCACCTTCCAAAAACCCTCTTTATCTTGTCCGACAAATTAAAATCATGAATTGTTACCGACTCTTTCCCAACGTTATCGGAGGTCTCTGGTGTATAATCTGTAAAGTTAGTATTGGTACAATCCAGCCAATTCAAGTGCAGTTGAGGTCACTATGTGTAGATATAATATTCTTATTATCATAATTATCATCATCATCATCATCATCATCATCATCATCGTCATCATCATCATCATCATCATCATCATCATCATCATCATCATCATCATCTTCATCATCATCATAATTATTAGAATTATTGTTATTTATCATAATTTTATGTTTATTAATTATATTATTAATTTTCATCATCAAACATCATCTCAGTATGATTGTCTGCTTGAGGTGCGATTCTGATTGTAGTCAAATCTGCAATCTAACTTATCACAATCCTTTAGTTTACGCCAGTTCTCCATTGGCATTATTTTTTATTTCTTTTTCATCATTTCTATAATATTAAATCATATTATACGTTAAGGAAATACAATGTACAGCACATGCAGTTTATTCAATATTTTGATTAAAATTTTAACAATGATCCATGCATGCACATAGATTTTATCATTTCATACATATTCGACAACATAATGGAACTTCTATCTAAAAGTTTGGATAGTTTAAACCCTTTGAGAGTAACACACACACACACACACACACGCACACACACACACACACACACACACACACACACACACACACACACACACACACACACACACACACACACACACACACACAAACAACAACAAAATCTAATTTCATAAATGAATTGGTATTTGAATTACATTTCTTCTCAAGTTACTCCATTGAAATGTCCACAAACCACGTGACCACTTCAACGTTTTCGTTTTCTCTGTCTGGCAAACACAGTAGTGACACGGGGCTCTTGAATTTATGGGAGCATCAAAATATAATCAGGGAAAACTGGTGATTATTCGAACACAATAGATTCTTTTTTCAAACTTCAGCCACAACAATATTTTTATTTCACTCCTTCCCTCTTTGTGCTGTGTTTACTTTATACTCTACCGTTTGCATAACTCCTTGACTTGAGTTTGAACAATTTCAAAGCGTGTTCCTACTATATAACACGTCGGGCCACGGTGAATAAAAACAAAACGTATCCTGTGGGACAATTACGTTTTGTTATATCCAAAATCGGAAATCTCTTTCCCCACAAAACTAACACCTTCTTAGAGGTTAGGCCCCCTTAATTTGAATTTATTGTGTATTGATTCTGGATGTACAACTTTTATAAGTTGTTCTTTTGATATACAAGTTGGACAAATGCCGCAATCTGGAAGATTAAGAAATATTATATCCCATATAAATATGTTTTACCAACGAGATTACTTGAATTTGGAACATGTAACCGAGAGACATCCAACATTCGCATCGTAGTATAAAATTACACTTCTGGTCTTCTTTGTTAAGTGCTTTTCCTTCAGGGGCGCAAGTTCGCGCAATGCACTTTTACCTGCGATTGAAATCAATAAAGGTTGTAAAATTTGGTCTGTATTCAGCATGATTTCTTTGTAAATAATTTCAGTGTGGTTGATGAAATATTTTTTTATGGTGAAATCTCAAGTTTGTCGATCGATGTGGGCTAAAGCATATAATGATTTCTCGGCCAATGGATGGCAATCTGACATCACTGAGGTAATATAAGATTGAACTATAAAAAAATTGCTCTCGCACAAGACTCGCAGTCGATGATTATTGGCAGGTTTGGTTACCCTAGAGATAGAGAATGAGGCATCCACTGGAAATAAATATACAAACGATGTAGCGTTCATAGTTTATGATTTCTTGAAATGAATCGTTACGGTTGTCGGGTGGGGGGGGGGTTTGTGGACAAACGAAGCTAAAGAAGCAAGTGCAAAGATAAGAAAAATGTCAAAATCTTTGGCGATTTGCGTGCAAAGTTGCGATTCTGCTCGAGAAGCGCGCTTCAAACCGGAACTTGATTGTATAACATTATGTTTAGTAGTATTAAATGTCAGAGACAACATTGAACAATGACCACAGTGTAAAAAATCTGAGATCCAAGTGATTTTGTGATGTAGTAAAGGCAAAATAAACTGAACTGAACTGACGTGTCTTTAATAGACCTGAAAATTGTATTTCAAAATCATAATGCCTTAAAAAGAGTGAAAATCTATGAGAACCCCTGCAGTTTGATTATTTCCTCCCATATACTAATGCATTATAGATCTGGACTACTTCATTCTCCACCAAAGGAATTAGTCACACGTGATGTTTATACTTTCCAATTTTGTTGTAATTCTACATCACTAAGAAATAAAGGTTCCAAATATTGAACCCAGTAAAGTTGAATGGCAAAATCAGCACCCCAGGTTAAAAAGATTGAGCCCCCAAACAAGGTTAAAAAAATTGAACCCATTGGTTAGGATTCATTTCTCTCCAGCCCTGAATACTTTGAAATTGCACCACTTGGGGTGCAGATTTGAACCTTCAGGGTGGAAGAAATTGAATCTAAACCAAAGGGTTCAATTTTTTAACAGCTTAGTTAGGGGTTCAATTTTTTTAACCCTGGGTGTTGATTTTGCATCAAACCTTTAGGGCATTTGAACCTTTATTTCTTAGTGTAATAATATTAGGATTGTATTGACAATTGTAGGAGCTTATCTCAGATATCACAAGTGATTTTTTTGTTTTAAATGAAAATTCCAAATTTACAAAAATTGCTTTTTAAAGCATATCCTGCATAGTTATGAATTTCAAGTGCATAATTTTAGGGTGGGGGGGGGGGCTGGGGGGCGTGAGGGAAAACAATATATGTTTGTAATCTGATTGAAAATGGTCAGCGATTCTACTGAAGAATCCCAGAACTTAAATAACTGATGACACATATTTCATACTTGGTGTTTGTTTAATTTTCGCGTGTAAAAAATCAAAACGGCGCTTCTTCCTACGCGTCCTAATATAGCAAAGTTTTCGGCCTCAATATTTGAAACATGAGAATGGAATGAGTCATATTGTGATAAAAAAACTCAACCAACCTAAGTAGCATGTACTACTCTCAGTTTTTGAGACTTGAGAGCTATATGGGATAATGTCATAATTTGAGTATTGTTGGATACGCGAAATATGCATTCAAATTAAAATAGCACCGAACAGGTCTTGGCCACAAAAAATAGACATGCTCTTTGACAGTCTTGACAGCTTTAGACGACACT
>JZLH01S0286389.1:0-12055 GCA_001188425.1 Eucidaris tribuloides
TTAAAAAGATGATAGCTCTATCTTGATGCAGTGTGTTTCAATTTCTGTGGATTAAAGCATTTGTATTTTGTGTACTCTACTGCATGTTGTAAAACTGGAGTATTTGGTTCAAGTTCAGTGACTGTGTACATGTACTCGTTAGAAACAAATGGACTACTCCCTGGAGGACAACTCCCCCAAAGGACAACTCCCCCAGAGGACAACTCCCCCAGAGGACAGCTCCCATAGAGGACAACTGTTCCCAAGGAAACCTCCCCAGGAGGATGGCTCCCCCAGAGGACAACTCCCCCAGCGGAGTTGATCAATGTTTCCAGTCTAAAAACTCAGAATTGACATCAGGGAAGTTGTTCTCGGGGAGTTGTCCCTCGGGGTAGCCGTCCTCTGGGGGAGATGTCTCCGGGGGAATTGTCCTCCGGGGTAGATGTCAGGTGGGAGTCGTCCCGGGGGGATTTGTCCTATGGGCTGGTTGTCCTGATAAGCAAACGAACATACAGCACACATCCCTGTCTACATTACCATATAAATCCATTCCACTCATCATAAATGAACCCTTTTGCAACTGTTCTTAGAATATCACATTTAAAGTTTATAGAATTTTGGTGCTATGGTGCTGAGAGGGTTTCCTGATACATGTGTATAGTAAAGACACAGAAATTATTAAACCCTTTCAGTACAGGTTCATTTGTGGAGTCGGGGGGGGGGGGGGGTATAGCTTAGATTTTTAAAGGTAGTAGCCCTTATGTGCAAGCCCACAGCATTAAACTTAGGAAAAAAATAGATCCAATGGGAGACAATTTATAAAGAAACATACCCTGTCCATCACTTTTTGCCGTTAGTATACCACAGATTTCAGAATAATTTTCTAGAAGTGTTATCCCTACACTTTAACATTTATTTCAAATAAAGTCAAATTTCCACTGGTCGAGAGGTTACATGAGATTGCATTTTCATTTGTGTTATAAAATATCAATGGCCGATCGGTATGATATTTCTCACTTGTGATACTGTAGCTATATTCTAACTTCAGGCTACGTTTTAGAAGTGTTCATACTGTTTTGCAGATTAGTGTCATTACCTTTAATTATAGTGAATTAAATTACTGTGAGCTAGTCTGAGGAATTCTTGAAACAAACATTTGTGACTAGCCATCACATATTGAGCCATAGTTTGTTTGACCTGTAACCACATATTTTAACCAAATATTTTTTTGTCTGTGATGTGTAGTTTACATTAAGGAATAATAACATACATGTAATACATCTTTAGGTCATTCTTGCACATTGTCCGCTAAAGTTGAAAATAGCACAAAGGTTGTCATCTTGTTACTGTTTTGCTTCTACAAATTTCTTCTATTTGAGAAACACAATCTGGTTCCAAGAAAAAATTCCCCTCTTTGGTGAAGAGTTAACATTGAGTCATAGGAATTATAGTATCATCTATTTGTGTGTTCAGTGTATCTATGTATTGTATCTTCTGTATGTTGTCCTCAAGTAAATTGTATATAGATGTTTGTTATTTAGCCTAATTGTGTGATTGCTTGTACCAGATAAATCAACATATCCGGAATATAATCCATCTTATTTTCTTCATTCTCCTACATGTATTAATAAGATTCATGGTACATGCAAACTTTTCTAACCATATATTTTTCCTTGTGTTTTTTTTCTTGCGAATTCTCTTTAAACTTTCCATTCCACCAAAAATGGCTCTGTAGACTTACAACAGAACAACAACAGCACTCTAATCGGAAAAGAACCACTCGGGGACGACGGCCGTAACAAGCGCCACCAGTACGAGACACTCCTCAAGCTGCTCGGCAACACCCTGCCGGCCTCCGGCAAGAAGTGCTTCTGTGGCGTCAGTCGTAGTTCGTCTGTGGTCTCAAACCGTTCCGCATCCAGCCCCGAGCCCGACAGCGTGGTCCGGCCGCCTCCGCTCAGCCCCATCAGCCCGGGCAGCTGTCGGTCAGAGTCGACGGTCACGAGTCTCAGCGAGAGCCACGCGTCGAGCCCCGAGATGACGTGGGTGCGACAGGCCATCGTGAAATACTGGCACAATTGACCCCATCAATTTCGATTATATAATTGTTATTTCTCTTTATGTACAGTATGTATCACCTTGTTATGAATCAGTCATTCGATCATATCTCCATAATAAAGTTAATAAATGAATAAATAAGGAAATAAATAAAATATATAAATTAATTACTTAGTGATTAATAAATTAATAAATAAAGAGCCTTTATTATTTCCAGACGAGCCCAGTTAGCTTTAGGTAGTAGATAGCACTTGCTCACAACTCACACAGATTAAAAAGTGGGGGATCTATTTGTAATTGCAGTATATTACCTAGCACATTCTTACAACTCAATCAGATGTTTGGTGGTGGGGAGGGGGGGGGCAAGTTTTTTAACAGATGATTAAAATCATATAGTGGGCAGGTGGGGGAGGATTGCAATCATTTACATTTATATTACAATGCAGTAGATATACTCCTAATGCTTCTAGAACCATCTCTTATACTTCATCACTCCCCACCTCTTGTTTTCATTTCATGGAAAGTAGGGGGGGGGGGCAGTAGAGTCTGCCAACCACCAACCCCCATGTTCTTATTGCCTATGTTTATCATATAAGTCTGTGAAGCATCCCTCTATGAGGTCATCTATAAATTGGGCAAAGACTGATTCATCACAAAGCGATACATCCCATTGCATTTGAAGCTTTATTCAATAAAGAGGGAAGCTTGCATTCCTAATATCCCATATCTTTCTTTCTTTCTAGAATTTCGTCCCTCTGTTTTACAGAGTGTATTTTTATCTCAGACACAAGGTAACTAATATACTTGCAGTCAAAAAAGTCCCCTTAATACACCTTATCTAATATATGTTATGGGGTATTGGGTTTGCAAACAGTAACTGTTACGATTGTATTACATAATGTATAATGTACAGATGAAAGATGAAATATATATTTGCTTACAAATCCTAGTATATACTCGCTACTTTCCTGTTTCTCTTTCTCTCTCTTTCTGACAGATAAGGAATTTTATTGATGTAGGTGAAATTTTGTGATGCATAACATAATTATTCAAGTTATGATATAATATTTTTGTCACGATGCTGCATACACGACAAACTCCAGTCATTATATCCACATTGTGTTTCAATCGCAGGCAACTTTCCACACAACGTTCGATTTACGTATTTGAGAAAAGATGGTAATTTGGCACACATGTTCTGACAGAAAATAAATCCATGAACAAACCTTACAAAAATAGTTAGAGATTCATCACAAAAGTTTGAGTGAAAATTTGTTTGCCCTTGAATATTATTTCGGTACTAAGTATACCTTTTCATGTTAAACATAAACATGTCTTTATTTGTATACTTTGGATGATTTTACTGAAATGGAAGGACATGGACTTTCTCTCTTTATCATAATTCCTTAAGGGCGAGGTGTCTTAGAGTGAAGTTCTATGGGCAGCTTCAAGTTTGATGTTGGTATTGGTGTTGAGGAAACAAAATCGTCTGCTAAACCTAATTCTATCACCGAGTTCCGTTTAAGTCAAGATACCAATCTTTTCATGTAAAAGATCACACAACTCTTGAGTAACATCACTCGCAATTCTTGGCATATGGCTAATTGTTATGCCCACCGACTGAAAAATCTAGACATATGTTACTTAAAAATGATACTAAATCAATACTGCCTTCCAGAAAAATTGAATCAGTAAGATAAGTTACTTTTATCTATTTCCACATGTGAGTTTAATATCAATTGGACTATTATGTCAATTTTTGATGCACACTAAAGCATTCTCCATAGCTAACACACATGCATATTGGTTCTACCAATAATGACCAACAGCAACACCGAACTTGAAGTCATGAATTCCTTAATCTCTGGGAGCTTGTGTTTGTGAATGGGAACTCAGCAGATGATTTTCAATACCAGCTTTAAACACAAGACTATGGGAAGTATGTTATAAGTTTCAAGGTCAACTTCAACACCAGACCTGATTTCATGTTTGGTGTTTGAATATGGTGTTGAAGTTGTTACAACGCCAGCAATAGATTTCAACACCGAACATGAAATCACCCAATAGAATCACCTGTTCTCACAAAGCATATCTGATTCAAATTCATATTTCGTCGTTCGCCAGGCAGAATGTCGTTGGCAAATGCTCTAAGTGAAATGTCGTTAACAGTATATTGTCTCTAAATTGAAAATAAAGAAACTTATTCCATATTTCTGCCTAACATACTGATAGAAAGACCTTTACAACCACAATTCTTTGATTTCATGTGAAATAGGCCAATGGTTTTCATGTTACAACATTCTGCCAGGTGCATGACGATTACTCAAAATATTTTTAGGCACTTCAGTGCTATTTAGCATTAACTGTGAAATCTCTCCATTAATATCTTGAAATTGCACTTTCATTTTTAATGTTTCACTGTATATACTATTGTGTCCTCTCATTGTAGATATAGTGAGAGCTACTGAAATTGAGGATCTTTCTTTTCTTTCTGAATTGTTTCATGGAAAATCTTATTAAAAAAGCAATAAAATCTAGACGAATTTGCTTTCAATTATACATATTGTTTTTATTTTGCTTTCAGATAATACACAATAATTCAAAAATTGAAATTTTTATTTGGTGCCAGTGCGTTTATACCAGAATAATGTGTGATCATAGCCGAATATGTATACTGTGTGTTTATTTTTAGTATTTTGATTTGGTTTTGTAATATAAATATCCTGAAACTTTTGTTTTTGTAAAAGTTCATTATCATGCATCTTTCAAATGTTGTGTGCAGAAATATCAATATTTTTGTATTGGCTATTCTGGGTAATCTTGTAAGGAAATCATTTTTTTTTTTTGTAATTGAGATATAAGGTGTATATTCTCATCAATGTATATGACAGATAACATTATTACCAATTATAAGTTTACGGGCTTATTGTTAGAAACCTTGCATTTGAACTCAACCTAAAAGGCAATTCTGATTGGTTGAAAATGATAAAAACAGATTGTTTGTCAACATTTTACAGTGAACACATTATCTATTCATGCATCAACTTATAGTCAGTAATCATAATTTATTTAGCCAATCTTGTTATATTCACTGGACAATTCACCCAAATATCCAAGTTTCCAAGTTAAGTTGATTTCCAGAAGTTGTATATTGTTAAATATAATACATGTAATTATTTTTTTTTTCTGTCTCTGCAGCAAATCGTCTTCCAAAGCTGAAACTTAAATATAACATGTTACGTTTCATCATCATAACAAATTATGCCAATATATATATTTTTTTCTGCTAAATTACATGTTACATTACTTTCCAGTGGAACAATATTGTGTGTATACATGTGTATATATTAAATATCAGTGGAATACACTGTAGATGTACGGTAGGACTATGTAATCGCAAATAGACGCACATGGATGAGGACTTTCAATACTTTCCACCCATTGTTGTATCGAAGATCACAACCTGGTTTATGTAATTTGACTAGGAAGTCTCGTCACCAAAGAGGGCGCACTTTAATGTGGCAGAATAAAGGCTGCCCATGTCGATCATCACAGGAGCTGTGTTACAAGGGGAGCTGTAAATAAGAGTGCAAACCACTCTCCTTTGTTCCCATCATCCAAGCCGCTAAAAAGTCATGTGCTACTCAGCAACTGTTATCCAGGTGGCCGTGGTTAGAAAAAAGGGCTCATGAATATTCAGGGTTTCCAAATCCTACATCAGAAAGATAATATCTAGGTAGCTGTTCACTGTCCCTTTCAATGATTCCTTATTAATTGTCGAATGTATGATAAGTTGAACGAGTGAACCCAAGCTTATGTAATTTCATACCATTTTCAACTGCAAAAATAGGTAAAGCATGCGAAAGCACCCACTGCGAAGTACCTAGCAAATCATCGTATAAATGACAGGACATTAAAATATAAGAAAATGATTGAAATATCCAAAAGTATTGAGTTTTTGTCAGGATCTAAGTTTCCTTTCAGCATTCCTGGCGCACAAATTATACATAGATCGGAGTACTAAATTTGAAAAATTGATTGATGCACTGCTCCCAACCACAGCGGTCCTGAATAGCAAACAGACCATAAAATTTGGTCTATATTTTGATAAATGTGAAACTGGTGTCTCAGCACATGGAACTTCAAAGCCAATTGGAATGTTACGCATCCATCGTTTTCTGTAGAATTCACCCATACGTTTGCATGAATTTCAAGTGTCCACTCATTCTATTTACAGCTCCTTGGTATTACAAAGTATATTTGAGCATGTGTATTAAGAAACCCTACAATGAAACATGAACCCCATTCAGATAGACCAAATTCGCCGGCTCTGAACCGCCTCTGCTACTCCTCCACTATCTGTCTGAATGGTTTAAGCTGTCGAAAAGGAGTATTAAGTGAGCCCGCTCTAAAACACCTCCGGAGGTGTTTCAGAGCCGGCGAAAAATGGTAGCTGATAGGCTTCACCTTCTGTGTGAAAGGGTTAAACCACTTCTGCTACTCGTTGCGCAGTGATGCATGCAGAGTTCACCAACATCCGCGTCGAAAAACAAAAGATAACTGAGGGTATACACTTCCTGTTCTGGTATCATGAGGCGAGTAGTGACTCCACCTTTCTGGTTGCTGTGCAAATAGTTTAAGACGGCGAAAAGGCATAGCTGCTACGCCAATTTTGTGCTATCTGAAGGGGGTTGATGGGAGTGTTTTAAGACTGCTCTGAACCACCTCAACTACACCATTTTCTATCTGAATGGGGCTATGGTGGCATCGGTGGGATCATAAACTGAAAGTGACAAGTGATTCACTTGATTGTAGTAAGGTGTACAACATTTCAATCTTTGGTATCGTGTAACGTACATCTCCAATGTGTGTCATTATTTCCAAGAAATTTTAGTAAGCAAGACTTTGCTGTCTGGTTATGACAGTTAATTATTGATTTCGAAGACTTTAGAGCGGGAGTGATTGTTAAGGCAGGAAGAATTATGGTATTCATGTTATGAAAAATGGAACAGATTCTTGTATTCAAAATGACATATATATTGTGTGAAAAGTTCTGTAAGACGGCAGTTGCGTCAGTTGATGTGCAAACAAAATAGTCATGGAAAAATGTGTGAGATGGTAATTGATAAACTGTTGTGGTATAATAAAACATGTCAGAAGAGTCTATGTGACAGATATTGTATCAGAGCATGTACATATTGCTTGGAATGTGAAGAATTTGAAGGATTAAAGGAATGTACTAGTGTGGTATGTGATATTGTGATTTGCGGGTCAAAATCCCCTTTCTATTTTCCCTTTTTCACCTACTAAAACCCAAGTGTAGATTTGGTCGATGAGACAAAATTTTTGTCAATCTTTCACAAAGTATTCTGTTGTCACCCCAGACATCAGAAAACATCAAACCTACGGAAAATTGTTTATAGTGACAAATTATGTTTAAATTAAAGGAGAGCATCTGGTAGTAATATTAGAGGGTTTTAGAGCAAGCAATTTTCAGGGCATTGATAGATCATGTAGGTGTACTTAAAAAATATAATTGCAAAAATTTCATTTTTACCATTTACCAAAGCTATACCTTGGCTTTAAAGATAAAGATTAATAAACCTATTCCCAAGGGAAGGCAGAGATGTTTGGAAATTATGTATCATTACTTTGTGTAAATCAAAAAAAAAGTGTTTGCTTCCAGCCGGGGCATGCGCCGCTGCAATTATATCAAATTATCAATGAAAAATCAACACTACCCACAGCAATCACACACAAATATTATACACATAATGAATGTTTAGGAGTGCAATGGATAGAATATGAATGAAATATTCTGCCCATAGCACAAATGAAAAAACATTGTTTTATATGACACCTAACAATAAATCCCTGTCATTTGATGTTTTATGAATTTTAGAAGCAAGAGAGAAGGAACTAACATTTTAGTGTGCATGGACGCTGCAAATGCAAATGTTTTACATACGTAGTGCCTGAGTTCTCAGCATGCTTGCAAATGGAGCAAATCATATGGATCCAAGATTGAATGGTGAATAGAGCCACAATTGCACAAATGATGACGTAATAGTAAAATGGGACAAATGATCAATATCAAACAACCAATCAAATAACAAGGATCTATTTAGGTGTCATAAATATACATTTACTGTGTATATACATGTATCCACTTTCCTGCACAAGAGCCCGAATAAGAGATTCACATACATGTAAGTTCACAGAATGCCATACTAGTACTTGTGTCAGTGAATGATTATAAACACCATGGTTTGTATTGTGTGCTTGCATTAATATTAATTTAACCATGTTTATTTTTGCATACTAATAATTAGCAAATAATACTTTTTTTTGCAACTTGATTATAAATACTCTCTGTATATAAATCACATAGATGGGAAAGACTTGTTTTGTTTTTATTTTTCTAATTTAACAAGAGCTGCTTTGAAAATCAAGGACAACAGTTATTGTACATGTATGTCTATAGATTTGACAAATGATACAAATTTGTATTGTGTTTGTAGTATGTTTGTATAAAAGAATGTCATTTTACAAATTATGTATAATGCATTGATTGGGATAAGGAATGACTGGAAATTGTTAAACCCATTTTTTTCTCCATCTATAATGTAAACCTGCTGTTGTCATTGCAATGCTTCTCAACCATGTTTGCTGCAGAACTGAGGATAAGTTTTGGTTGTGGTTATGGGGTCAAAGGTCAATGCCTGAAGTAAAGCTACACAATTTGAAGTTTGGGTCATTTTTCCCTGTTTTGTCACTTGCCATATTGTTTTGCTTCATAACACTCATTTACTTTTGAGTTGTTGCCATAGCAGCAGATTAAATTAAAAAGTGCATGACAAGTTATATTATCATACATAGCATTTTTACATATCAGGGGCAGAACTAAATCTATTCAACAAACCAATTCTTTCTGCATCTATTACAACACAAAAGCTACTGTAAGAGTTATTTCACTAGAAGAATCATTTTACTGCAAACTAGCACTACTGCAAACAGTATTTGATAAAGCATGTTGCCCATATTGTGGACACCACGTTTTTTTTCTCTATATATTAGTAATCTTCCTGCCATTGTCAGAAACTACAGATTTAGTTGCTGGTTAAACATATACATGTATGTATTCATATATCAACTATATGTTTGCATTAATCTTTGTATATTTACAGCATAATATCTGTTTACTCTTTAGTGCTGAATAATAGGAAATAGCATTTCTTTGTGTGATAGATTATGACAAGGTGAATTATCTCCAAAAGAGTGCTGTTTGAAGAATATCACTCATAGTAATCAAGGAGGTCAATACATTTGCATTTGTCGGTTATATTTACATTATACTCACATTTTATGCAAATGTTGGATAAAGACTCATCAATTTCATTTGTGAAAACTCTGGAATTTATATTTTCAAAGAAATCATTGTATTTGAAGTGATATTGGACAAATATATTATAGGCAGCTGTTTGTCCAAGTGATAAAAAAAAACAAGTTTATGAGATATGTCGTTTTAATAAAAATTATAATATGTATGATCATGAAGTAAAGTTTGACCGATGTTGTTACATCATTCTGAAAAAAAAAAATGTTTCAAAAGCATGCTGTATACGAGTGATGGTGAAGAAGAGAAATAAAGTCAATTTCTTGGTTACAAAAATATGTTTGTGTTTGCCTCTGTTCTAATGGTGTGCAAATAGTTATACCCTGTAGCCCAGAAAAAAACGGTACACTAAATTTATATTTTTTTCCCCTTCATTATCCAAGAAAAACTACTATTTTTCTCTTTTTTCTCTCAATAGTGTGTTCTTTTCTGAGGAAATACAACACTTAGATCTATTGATGGCGTCCTACATAAAATACACGTAAACTGGCATGCGCATACCAAATTTACATTGGTTCACGAAAACAGCCCTAAAAAGGAAAGTACTCAACCAAAATAGATGATCTAGGTGTCATTCTTCTCCCCAAAATAGTTCATCAGATGAACCAAACAAAGATGAGCAATTAATTTGGAAAATGAGTAACTGTACCATTTTTTTCTGGGCCACCCTGTATAGTGTGTAATTAATTTTGGGAGTATTTTGCTTCTTTCTCAGAATTTCTTTCTTGACCTAGCTGAAATTGGAAATATGTGACCTGTCACCAAAAACCAGGAGTCACAACTGAAGTTTCTCCGTAATTAGAAAAGTTGATATGGGGATATGGGGAACGTTTCTAAAAGGCCATATTTTTATCAATCATCTGCCAAAATTTATGGGCCAGAAGTGACTGAGAAGTATGATTTTTCTTGAAATCAACTTGACCATGTTTTTGGGGAGTATGAAAAATTTGCCAGAAAAACTAGTCCTTATACAGGTATAACGAATCCATACTACAGTTCGGCCTCGGTTATACGGCCATCGATTATACGGATATCTCTGTTATCCGGACAATGGGCTTATCAGTCATTACGTGTAATTGATACACCTTTATCAGAAGTGTACACAGAAACATGCTGGTTATCGGGGACAGTTAAATTAAGTGTCACATGTGGGAGGTCTGTTGCAATTTGTGCATGGTCTTTGGGTTGTTTATACAACAACTTATGGCATGTGTATCTCGATCCCCTATAGTGTGTTTGTACATTATCTCTCTTATCCGGCCATATCACTTATCCGGATGGCTGCTGGTCCCAACGTAGCCAGTTAATCGAGTTCGAACTGTATAAAACAACCAATTGTAACTTAAGGATTTTAAAGTGTTGGACAACGAACCTTGGTTGAATAGAAGGATGAAGTGTGTGAAGTGATTGTGCAAAATTTCAGCTTAACCCGTTGAAGACGAATGACGAGATATCTCGTCACGAGGTCTATGGGAAATGCGTGTTGAAGCGAAATCAAATCGTCTCCAATGGGTTAATTCAATAACAGCTTCAAGGCATTTACAAAAGAGTTTTAATTCTACCTTTAATGCCCAGCCCAGGAATGTGCTCTGACATCACGCATGAGTAAGCACTATCTTCAAGGTTCTTTTTCTCAATCTTTCTGATAATGGCTTGTGCAACAGACCAAACTTTTGAGCTTTGTTTTATGTTTGCTTCGTCCATTAACAGATTATACACCATTTTCAAGCTTAGAAACTACTTTAGACTAAGAAATTTAGTTTACCGACTTATGGTGCATTTTATGGCGACAGGTCACATGTGACCCAAAAGCTTTAAAGGGTGTCCCAATAAAATAAAGTACTACAGTATACAGGGTGGCTGACAAGAAAAATGGAATGGTAGATTTAATGATTATTTTCCCAAATAATACCCCATCTTTATACAGTTCATCTGATAGACTATTCTTCTGCATGTAGAATGACACCAAGATCATCACTTTGGTTGAGTACTTTATATTTAACAGCCATTTTGTGAACCAATCTAAATTTGGTATGGGTATGGCAGTTTATGTGCAATTCCTATTGAATGGCATCAATAGGATGCATCATTACCTCTTTACCGCTAGAAAAGCTAAAATGCACTGCTTTGCAAAATTGGCTCTAAAATGAAAACTGTTGACAAAAACTTGATATACATGTACAAGCAGTGTATTTCTCAGAAAAGAACACGCTATCAGATGAATAGTAGAAACTGGCAATATTCGTAATTAAGGAAAAAAAATCACCAAATTAGCATTTTGTTTTTTCTGGGCCACCCTGCATACTATTTTCATTTACTTAGTATAGGTACATGAAAAGTAGAAAACAAATTACAGGATTTGACTCGGTAAAACACCAGTTCTTAGAATGTTTGCATTGACATTTTATTTTAAAAATATATACATGTTTGTTCAAATGCACCACACATACAGTACAAGTGACAAATTGAATTGTTGATACTTGAAAATGAATTACAATCTCATATTTCTCAAGACAAAAAGGCAGCATAGCATACATGTACATGCATCTTACAGTGGTGTATGTGTGTGTTGGGTTTTTTTTTTTGGGGGGGGGGGGATTAACACCTTAAACATTGATTGTG
>JZLH01S0286402.1:18318-38461 GCA_001188425.1 Eucidaris tribuloides
ATTCAGTCAGGGGTAAATGCTTAATAATCAATTTCATGTCAAACTTGCTTTGTCCAAGTTTTGAGTTTGCAGTGTGCATGCATGACTGGTTGTGTTGTTATAGATAAAGTAAACTTCGCCTAAGTTGAATCACTGGGGACCACACAAATCACGTCGACTTAGACGAAATTTGAGTTACAGTTTTGTATACAATACAGAGATAAATAGACATGTGTTAGGGAAATGGATGCCGTCAAAATGAGAAAGGCAGAGAGGGACTGGGATATTTATGATATCTTTACGGTCATGCCGACAGGCAGAGATCAAAAGGTCAACCCATTAAGACCTTCAAGAACGACAGTTGTTTCCACTTTGATCTAGGCGAATGATTTAACACGTTTGCTCCCTTTGGGACTCGAAAAAATGTTCGGGATAGGTGATTTTCGATTTGAAAAATTGACTTAGAAGACAAATTTCCCATTGAAAAAGCACAGAACAAATTGGGACTGTCAAAAATATTTGACATAGGTGATAATTTGACTTGTGTGATGTTGAGTTATGCGAAGTCATCTGTACTCTTGGCAACATTTTCAGGCATCATAAACTACCACCTAAACAATTTTGACATGTTTTGGAAAATTGATTGCCAAGCAGTTGCCCCATGGCTGAATATGAATGACCATTTCATATGAAAATAACATTATTTTGCTATCATTCCTGATATCAGTTGTATTTTTAGGTGGACATTGTGCTTTCATGTCGTAATACGATATACATGTACATGTTTGTTTAAAACCAAGTTTGATGTTTCATATTCAAACAGATGTAATATGGTGATGTGTGTGTAGTATTTATTGTTGTGGTTTTGAATCACACTAATAAGAAAACTCTGCAATCATGAAATTTATAGTGTTTACTGATGTCCCCAGAGGACATAATGATTTTTAACCAACTGGCATATGAAATATGTAGTGTGAGTTTGCATTAGACTTACATTAAACAATTTGGATCAAAGCAAATACCAGTATGGAGGGTAATACCAAGGAAAACTTTTGTTTAACCAGGGTATGTATCAGTTATTTATTTTAACACTTTGGGTGCTATTGGCCCACCAGTGCGCCGAGAAGACAATCAATTCCATACTTTTTAATTCAAATGACAAATGTCACTGAAGTTCCTGCCAATGATATTCATCGTAAGATGAAGACACATTGGGGGGGGGGATACATATGCATATGCACCCAGTGCATCCCTAGCCTACATGTACGTCCTTGTACTGAACATCTTCTCAATAGAATTACTCGGCCCAAGTACTTATTGAGATACAGTTTCATTCACTGAATGTTTGTCTATGCAGTCTACATGTATGTAAATAAATGTGTACTGTATTCCTTGAAAGTGTTATTTCAAATTCGGGAAGACAAATGTGTGCACAATGTAAACTCTTTGTACTTGGCAATGTGTTAGTGAGTTAGTTCTACATGTATTTTGCTGGGGGTGGGGGCTCACATTGACACTATTCAGCTTTGGACCCTGGCGATAAATTGAATACTTCTGATTGATTTATGAAATGAGACAGTGTTATTGATTTATTCGAGCAAATTTTAGAGAATATTTCACTACAAATCATGAAACAAAAAAATGTATTTGTGATGTATTAAAGTATTAAGATGTCTCTAGACAGCTCACAGACATTCACAGTCTCTAGACTGTGAATGTCAGGCCACTTATTTTGTATTGATTTATAGTGATGGTACCACCAGACCCCGAATTCATACCCCCCCCCCAAAAAAAAAAGGAAAAAAGAAAATTTGAAGTTATTGAAACAAATCATTGTGTAATATTTGTATCAATCATATATTCATGTACCTAACATGACACTAGTTATGATAGCCTTTCTTCTGACTAAATTGTGTTGTATAAAACTAACTGTACTGTACAAGGGTGACTGATTATTTTGGTGTATGTTTGTGACTATTAAACCAAAAAAAAAAAAAAAATGTTGCTGAATTCAACTGTTTATCTCCCAAAGTGACTTGAACATATAAACTGTGGAACACATTTGTGGGATGGCCTGATATTGTAATCCTATCGTTTGAAAAAAGATTGTGATAGGATCATAATGAATGGGTCTTTATCTATTTGACATTAATACCTCTGCCATTTTGCCATATTAATTAAAACTGCTTAACCCGTTGGCTACAGGAACCGGATGTGCCCCGTGTTAACTCTATGGGATTTTCAGAATCTCGGAGGCAACGGGTTAAGTACGGTTTTGGGAATTCTTTTTCATGTCAGAACATTTGAAGCATCTGACAGACAATAAAATAAATTTATTGTGAAATTGTCTGAAAAAAGGGGGCATGTTGTGGAAAAAAAGATAAAAACAACTCTGTATGCAAGATGAGATTTATTAAACTGTTAATTACTTCTCAATGCATTAAAATATGTTTACCAACACTCGTTGTACACCAGTATTCAATATTTTACTGCATGTATATACCCATTTGATGAATACGTGTAGAATGTAATGTAGTCTAGTCAAATTGTGGTAAAATTTTCAGCAGTGGGGTGCCTGGTATGAACATTAAAGAAGTAAAGTTTTCTCACTAGGGTCAAAGTTATTTGAGAGATGCAAGTACATGTATTGCATTTTTAACTTCTTTTGTAAGTACATGTACCAGTGTGTGCTTATGATGTGAATAATTTTGTTGAACATTGTACAATGTATATTAGTGTAAAGTTTTTATTTTCCCAATACTTTGTATATCTGGAAAGCAACAAGCATACTCTGATAATGTGAAATGTATTTTGCCTTGAATATACATGTAGCCTTTTTTCCATTGCATCTGTGTAAATGTTGTGCATGTACTACAAGTAGTAGTCAATGTCATATTGCAGCATGAATTATTGTATTCACTGTGATATGTTATGTTGTGTATGTGATCACTGTCATGAAATATTATTCAACAAAATAATAATTACATATTAAATACAATCAAATTATGTATGATTAAAGTACAGGATCAATGAAATATCATCCTCCCCATCATGGTAATGGATTCATTCATGTGCAGTGTTAATCAATGGACACTAGATAGAACGATTTGTTAGAAAGGGGGTGTCATTTCTCTCTGTTTGGGAAGGACCACACACCAGCTTTCTGACATAGAAATCATGTGAATAATTATTAGGATTAACATGGAATAATTTTGATGACAGATGAAATGTCAATGCAGAGTTTTTGTTAACAGGGTGTATCACCATTGTTGTTTGTGTATTTATAGTATGTAATCGTTAATCATTCCCCTATCTACCTAATCTGCTTTGACCAAATATTTCTGTTAAATGCCCAGTCATATCTTAAAAGTGTTGTGTATAAAATGTATATGTATACAGTATTTAAGAATTTATATGTCACATACTGTAAACCTGTCTATGAGAATAAAACCTCAAGTAAAGATGTATGAACACGTCTGTATATGTTTTGGTGTCACTGACTGCGTACCCCTTTCAATCAGAAACAACAATCATTGCAACACACAAAGTAATTATTGTAAATATGCTTTATTTGAAGCTTGTACAACAATGTGTGATACAAATTTTTACCCTTATTTTTATTAAGAATTCAAAGCAGAGCTCAGCCTTGTTTATGCATACACTTTTGTCATAAAGAGAGCAGAAGGGATGATGTCAAACTGGTTCTGAAATAATGTGGGGACAATAGCCAAACCATAACTTAGTGAAACTGCAGCTCTACTATTGGTAGAAACAACTAGCTGTGACATGATGCACCTGGTTCCGCTATTGTCCACACACATTCCTGAACCACAGTGACATCATACTTCAGTGAAGGTTTGAATTTTCTACAACACAATTTGTATGTATCCCACCACAAGTATATTCCCGACTATCTTAGTCCTGAACAGGCTAAAATACCAGTTAACAACTTTGTAAATGCTTCAATCAACACTTTCTTACTTTGTGCAATATTATCTGATTTAGTTTTGTCACATTCAGCGTGTTTCTATTGAAGCTTGTTTTCCGGAATGAACCGGCTAATGGAGTAGAAGAGCCCAATAGAAACAGACCTTCTCCGCCATTAGCCGTCTTTTTAGCGGAGAAAGTTTAGCTGCTGATTACCCCTTTTTTTTGCAGGATAGCAGTGGAGAGCTGTATTGTAAGATACCATAAAATACCGTGAGACATCAATAGAAACAGCCCGTTGCGGTATTAGGCGGTTAGAAACCGGAAATCAACAAAACCACGTGATCAAAATAAATGAACCCTGGCTGCAGCGCGCGTGTTTGATTCAGCATAAATTTGACCTCGGTCGTCCCACAATACCTTGGGGCAACCCAGGTCAACAGACTTTTAGCCAGTAATGGTACGATCGATCGAACTTTGCGGAAAATGCAATCCAATAGAAACACACCGCTCACCGCTAAATTTTCACCAGATAAATACGGTATGCTCAATAGAAACACGCTGATTCACCAAATTACTGATTTCAGTTTCTTTACCCTCTTCCAATTAGTTCAAACAAGGCTTTTGGTGGTGTTCTGAGAAATACATGTATTTAATTTTTTGGTGTTTGTACGCTTTATTATTTGCAATACAGACATTGCATACAATCATAACAGCTTACATAAATAATAAGTAATTGTTTTATTTCCAGCAATTGTTGGAGCGTGGTCAAATTTGGATAGGGCTACTGTCCACACTGCCAGCAAGCCAGCAGCCCGGCCCCTACTTTGCAGGGGCATCTGGAATCTAGGCTACAAACACCACCCTCCCCCTATAACCAATTTAACACATATTAGTTGTTGACATGGCAATCAAGCTTTATAGTAAGCCTTTATGTTCAGAAAAGCCTTTGCCAGAAAGGTATGCACAAGATTTTATAAATGTTAGTCCACTTTACTTTTCTGACAAGACGTGCTGTATGTATGTCTAGATACAAATCTGGGAAGTATGCATAAGTCCGTATTAATGACTTTATACATGGACATTCACTTGACCTGTACACTCTGTTTGATGTACCAGCACTTCATCATGAAACATTAACCTTGGCAGACACAAAACATAATTCACTACCTTTACTCTACGGGTCAGTCCATAGGGTTAGGTCAAAAGTGACATCCAACTTGATCTATTATACACTCATTTTTACATACTTTTTGATGTAGTAAACATATGACTAAGTCCTCCTATAATCATACCTGCTTCAGTTGGTAATTTGTACTGGATTTGCTTTGAGACTCATTTTTATGCACTTGCAGAGGAAGTCTCAAGGGGCATTAAGCGTTGCACCTGTCCGTCTGTCCGTCCCCCTCATTGGTTTCCCCATGATAACTTTAAAAATATTTGACGGATTTTAAATATTTTTGTTATGTAGGTAGATTACACTAAAATACAGATCATGTTCAAATTCAGAGTCCGCAGGTCAAAGGTCACAGCTCATTATATATGCGAATTGGTTTACGGATGATAACTTAATAAATATTTGACAGAATTTGAAAATTTTTGGTGTGTACATGTAGGTAGATGACACTAAAATACAAGTCAAGTTTGAATTTGGAGTCTGCAGGTCAAACGTCACAGCTCATGCAAACTGGTTTCCACATGACTACTCAATAAGAAATGCTTACTGATCGTGTTAAGCGGGGGCATACGTGTCCTATGGACACACCAAATTTCTAGTTTTTTCACCTATGTTACATGGACATCACATACAACATTAACACGAACATCAACATATATGCAATAATATACTATGATGCTCCAGGACTTCTAACATAGTTGGCCACACTTTCATCATTGATCAGTGTTGCTTGGCTGAAGCTGAATCAGTTTCTCAGTTCTGGTATGTCACAAAAGTTGACCCAACCCCATGGACTGACTCGATTGTGAACTACAGCAGAAATGACTGAGCAATTCCACATAAAATTTTTCCAGAATGCATAACAGATTTTGCTACACACATTACAACAATACCATATTAACAAACATTTTTTTTTTTAATAAATGCATTTCACAACCACAGCCTAAACATTACAATTACATTTCACTTCCTTGTAGAAAAAACATCATTTTAACATGTATACAGCAAGCCAATATTCCGTATATATCTGGTCACTTTAGGTAATATATAAAAATATTTTCTGTACAATATATTCATACATTATATATTATTTTCTTTTGATTTCACTTACTTCAGCATTGAAAGTACTGACATCAATTTTACATAGTTAAACTAGAATTAAGAGTATCCATGGCTACTTGTTCAGCTGACAATGCCCCATGATTATGTGAGTAAAATGCATTTACAGATAAATAACTTTTTATATAATTGTTACAGTGATGAATAACACCAAATGAGCTCCAAATGGGGATCACTGGAAGTTTTGAAGACCTACTTTAATTTACGGCTCCAACATTTCCAACAGTGGACTAGGTTGTTGAATGTGGTTTTTCCCTGCCTGAAATAAACCTGAAACGAAGACACCAACTTCACCAATTTCCCCACTGTATCATATCCAAGCAACAGACTTATTTATACTCAATCTGTTGTCAGAAAATCATGGGGTACAAGATCCTTTTCACCTGCTGGGCCATATTTGTTGAATAAATTACCAGTAAATCCATAACAGAATTTAAATCTATTCTGAAAACTCATCTTATGAAATCCGCTTTTG
The DNA here is from genome assembly GCA_001188425.1 of Eucidaris tribuloides. Classification (NCBI taxonomy): domain Eukaryota; kingdom Metazoa; phylum Echinodermata; class Echinoidea; order Cidaroida; family Cidaridae; genus Eucidaris; species Eucidaris tribuloides. Next base: position 24,996 of record JZLH01S0286402.1, read on the forward strand.
AACTATAAATCTCACTTCATTTTTTGTAAGTAATGTATATTCTGTGTTCTGTGTGATTTTACCTGCGCCTTGAGCACGTATTTTGGAGGACTTGAGTGCATTGTAAAATGTCACTATTATTATTATTTTTATCCATATAATTTCTTGTGAGTTGTACTATGCAACCTGTCTACAGCGGCCACCAGAGGGAAACAAAATAAAGTGGTCTTTATAGACAGGTTTTTAAACACACAAATGGTCTCCTGTGGGATACCTCAGTGGTCACTTTAGTTAGGTTAATTGCCATAGAGAGGAAGCCGCAAAAGCAGGTTTGATTAGATTTAATAAAGCTTGAAATTTACTGTTTCAAATCCTTGAAAAAAATAGCAATACAAAAATAGCAACTACAACACATGTTTAAAGGCAGGGAATCTCATTTGCATTCCTCCCCACAGAACATCAAAAGATCACTCATGCCCCAAGGGTATTGATTACACACATGTCTGTGAAATCTAGGGATCAATAATTACCTAGAATTTGAAAAATGCACAAAACAATCAATGGTCGTTTAGTGTACATTGTATGTTTGGAGTTTCTGTCTCATGAGACAAAAATTCGAATCGGTGTCTAAAGGTTACTGTTATTCCACTAACACTGGGTTTCTAGCTCCTATACTTTGCTAAAGATTCTCAGACGGTATTTTCTTTCATATGCCAGTGTACTTATACAATGTTAATTTTTAGGCATGCATGCAAAAGAGACACCCTGTCTTGAAGATGATTACTTTTCATGTTTTCCAATAATTTTGTTTTAATAATTCATTTAATACAAGTTATCAGTTCAAAACAGTTTGCCAAATTTAGACAAGTCTACCGGTATATCTTTAATGACTTTGGCAGCTCCTCCTATATATCCTACATATATCATCTTATTTGCACAACCCTCATGTATTTCAGCTCTAAATGTAAAAGTATTACTTTAGTTAGCTAAGTAATTTGTAATGGAATTGGCATCATAGTTCTGTAACACACTGAACTATCAAAGATCCATTATTTAACGCAACATATACTATGGTTATATTATATTGTGTACAATGCAAGGTAAACAGAATATTAAATACATGTAAGATACCAGGTGTGAATAATAATATGATACTTTCTATGATTCTGTGAATTTTCTTTATGTACATTTAGTGGGAATGTGAATACCAGTATTATTTTTTTTCTTTCTTCAGTCAAAGCAATGGCATTATATTATGTGTAATTTGCTTCAAACTGTTAGTGAAGTACAGGCAAACCCCGTTATAACGAGGATGGTGGGACCCACAATTTTGCCTCACTATAGCCGATAGCTCGCTATAAAAGTACATGATAAAAGCACACAAAAATTTATGCATATCCCGGATGCATATGGGACAATATATAAAGTACCGTAACAAGATTCCTACCGCTACTGCAGTTTTTTTCTATAGTTTTGCTGATGGATTGAACTAAATTTTACTGAACTGAAACAGCAGAGCTGAAAATGTGAGTGAACGATGATTCCAACTTCTCCGTTACCGAAAATGTGTAACGGGCGGGAAGGAGACATCACCCATATGTGCTAGCTGGCACAGGTCCTCGCGCTGTGTATAGGAAATGTGTACAACACGCAGTGGTGAAGCACGCCTGACGTGTTGACCAACGTCTTGCAAACAGAGTTAATTTTACAGTGCAAAACATCACTTGCGTTCGCTAGCCGACATAAGCTGAGGTGGATGCTCGCTTTAACAGGGTCAATTTCCTTTGTTTTTCTTTATATTTAGGCTAGAAATTAACCTCCCTATAGCCAATCTCGTTATATGAGAAGCATAATACACAGAAGTCTACGGAAGAAAAATTGGGACCCAAGAAATGTTCTTGTATTATTCGCTATACCCGTGTTCGTTATAACGGGGTTTGCCTGTATCTGTAAAGGCAATGAACGATGTTTATTAGAGTTACAAATAGAAGTTCATGCCTGTACATTCTGTTAATGTCTTCATTTGTACAGATGACTTATGGGATGAATTGCAGTATATCAAATGAATATTATGTGGATCACTTCTAAGCTAAATCTATGGACATGGCAAGTAAGATATTTTCAGTCAGTTTGTGGCCTGTAGAGCAGCACTATGACCATACATACTTGTGGAGATTTCTTTTTTCAACTTATGAAATTATGAACATTTCTGCATAGTTACTTTAAACTGTGTTTTTCATCACCTCACACAAGTAGTCTTTATCCAGTAAATGATCACATATCTTCAATTCGGAGAGCTATTACGATAACTAGGACTCAGCAGATAAGCGTTATCCATGCCAATTGATATTTCCAGTGACTAGCAACTGATAACTGATGTTTCAACAGGGGTGGATCCTACTATGTAATACATAGTATAAAACATTATCTTCATATGGGCAGTTCCAGCGTTATGGACATTACATTCAGACATTTTTTTGCAACTTTGGGGGCTTATTTCTAGAAACCGTCATTATCATTCTGAACCTAATTGTAGTAATCTCACACAGGTCACCCTGAAGTGTTTACAGTTTAAATTTGAAGTAGTTTCTATTTATCGTTTGGTAGTTATCACACGTAATGCTTGCCTTTACGGACATTACATTTTTTGGACATGAATTTTTATCTACCAACGCATTTGTCGAAAAATTTTGTGAGCTTAAGCATGAATTGAAGCCAATTTTCTTTTGAAATTGGTGCTGAGGACCTGTTTAAGTTGTAGGATGATAATTAGATACAACAGCTTCAGTGTATCCCATACAAGACCATAAATGTAGCGTTACCGACATTACATTTTTAACGTTACGGACATTACACCTCGGACCACTTTTTTAGGTCCTTATATTTATACTTAAAAGCATTTTATAACTAATGTAAAGCTAATATTAGTCATTTTTGGTCCTTTCTTAACTATAAACTACTATAAATTAATTCTGAATTGCTGTTGAATGTGAAATAATGAGACTCAAAGATTGTGCATTTTTCCAAAAAGATAAGAAAATTTTGCAAGAAAATGGGGATTTTGAAGAAAACTATATCTAAATATACTTCAAATGTATTCAAATACCACTCAAATTAAAGAGTTCAATGAGTTCTATTGTATGACACTAAATTTATCACTGTAGCACATATATTTTTGGAATTATTACAGAATTCATGATTTTGAGCTCGGGTAACATTTTTCGCGGAATTGCCCATATTCTAAGAAGTGTTCACAGGAGGCTACATTGGAATCTACATGACACATTCAATTTGAAATTCTCAATGACTGAAGATATGCTTCACTTCATTAAAGCCTTTAAGGACACTTGTGGCAAAGTGTGTAGTTCTGAGAAACTGTTCACGTCACATACCCAAATAATCACTTTCAACAAACTTGGCTATAGAGAGTAGGACGTAATGGGTAAAGGTAAAGGTAAAGGTGAGGGGTTTATCGTCTTGTATCACTGACGAACTGTGCTCACACAAAGTCACACATTACCTCCTGATCATTGGACCCATGTCAAGCCTGCACTTTATGTACGCCACCTCCACTCCCTGGGGAGTATTCCTTAGCACTGGCAGCCTGTTAGGCACTTGCTAATTCATTCACAAATGGCTTTCTCAGTCCTCTCAGGTACCCATTTATACTCCTGGGTGGAGAGAAGTAATGCGGATGAAAAGTCTTACCCAAGGACACAAACGTCGGCCATGGCAGGTTTCCAACCGGGTTCACGATGTTGGGAAGCCATGGCCTTACCCACTTACACTGTAGCCACAGCACCTCCGCTAATGGGTCTGTTCACAATAATAGCATGGTGTGAAATTTTTATTCAAACTGGTAATCGGCTGAGCTAATGACATGTCGCACCACAAGCACCCTTGGACAGTTATCACCGATGAGGGAATGTTCACACAAACCTAATAATCACTTTCAACGCCGTCATTCAAATTCCTTGAGTAGGTAAAAAATAAGATGTGATGAATCGGTCAAGATTACTTTGCTGCTAGAATCCTTCAAATGAGTCAACTCAAACTCTTGAAAATCTGTGATTTTTATGACTTCCAATCAGAAAGACACGAGTGGCAAAATCAGTATTGCCGAGGAGGTGTTCAGACAAGCCCCACAATCACTATTTACACTGCAAGTAATATGGTTTGTTCCCATTAGCTTGTTAAATCCTTCAGATGATCTCATAATGTCCCAGCAATTTCTACAAATATGACCAGCAAATGATGCTTGTTGGATGAGGAAGTGTTCACACAAGCCCAATAATCACTCTTAAAATCTTAACAAATTAATAAGTGGTTGATGTGATGGTAAAATGTGATGGGTCCATTTACACCATAAAGCATGCCAACAATGTGTTGATCAAGGTGATTGCTCCAGCAAGCTATATTAGACACCTGTCTGGAATGCAGGAGTTGTTCACACTAGCTGGCAGGAGAGCTGGGTGACTCTTCATCGCTGGCCTGCTGTCTTGCTGCATTCAACCCTCGTCTGAGATTTGTGAAAAGAGAGCAAATTTCAAAATGAACTATGAACACAAAAGGAAACAAAAGGGGTATTGTTTTGGAAGTTAATTAATATGAACACTTTGGGTGCTCGGCTAAAAATCCAGGTGTGTTAACAAGGGAATGGATTGTTTTGGACTTTTTTTTTTTTTACGTGTATAACCTCTCAAAAATGTCTGATTTTCTGTAAATATTCAAATGCTATCGAGACAAGACATTTTAACTCATTTATTTAGTTCAATGTGTCATCATTTTACGATAAATATAATTGGTAGGAACTTCGGTGACGTTTGTCATTCGAATTAAAAGGTATGGAACTGATTGTCTTCCTGAAAAACTGGTGGGCCGATAGTACCCTACTGATGTAACACCTGGATGAGTCAGTGCACGGTTAGCACCCTAAAGTGTTAAGACTATGGCAAGGATGGTAACAATAAAAAGACCGCCAGTGTTTTAACTATTTTTTCCCTGTCATTAATCCCTGAACCACACAACCCTCAGCCAACCTTCCTCCCATATTTTTCCAAGTCCTCATTTTACCAAATATGATACCTAAGTTCTGACACCCTTTTCTCTCTCCCGTCAAGTGTGTTTATCCTCTTTGTCTGCTACAGTCTTCCTACTCTGCAAAGTCTGAACATCTTTTACGATATGACAAAAAATATGTTTTTTTTTTTTTGTAGCTCTGATTACTTTGGGTAGGGATGCTTTTGCATTTCTGGCCCTATATCTGTAATGGATACTTTATCTGAACATTATATGTTTTTGAACTTCCTGAATGTTATTTTACAGTCAAAATCCCCACAGGCACTGTTTTATGTATCCCACTGCTGCTACTGTCACCACTGTCATTGTTACTCGTCATTATGGCTAATACTAATTATTGTGCCAAGAAAATTTCATACCTCATAAGGATGCGTTCACATTTGGGACATTTTGATTCTTTCACAAAACATGACTTGTGGTAACAAGCCCAACAATCTGAAACAGAAAGAGAAAAATACCAATAAAATAAATTAGAATTTGTCCAAGCTCAATATATTTTAATGGAGCATTTACTTATTTTTTTGTTGCCATCACCAGCATCAACAAAATACTCATAATCATCTTTATCAACATCATCTTAGTTATCTTTACTTTCATCATTATCATTGTCATCAACATCTTCATCATCATCCTCATTATCATCATCATAATCATCATCACCATCATCATCACCATCACCATCATCATCAACACCATCGCCATCATCACCACCCTCATCATCACCCTTATCATCACCATCATCATCACTATCATCACCATCATCATCACCACCATCATCGTCATCACCATCATCATCATCATCATCCCCATCATCATCATCATCATGATCATGATCATGATCACCATCACCATCATCATCTTCATTATCCTCTTTGTCTCCTTCATCATTGTGTTATTCATCTTCATCCTAACCATCATCATTAAGATTGCAAACAGCATGATGACATAAATGGATTTAAACAAGACACATTTTGACTGCTACAGTAGGATATTAAAGGCATTGTATAACAATGTTTCCAGTTTCAAAAAATCTGAGCTACATGACTCCCCATGCTACCAGTGTCTTTGATACGGCCTAAAAATGAAGCCCTGAAAAAATTGTGGTTCAAAATGATATTTAAAAAAGTGAAAATCATTGAAAGACCATTCCAGCTTTCCCCCATACACTGCTGTGTTGCAGAATTTCTTATCGGCTGAGAATAATTAACGTGCCAATTTGTATCTGCACATATTGTACTAGTGACAGCATAACTGTCCGAACTTTTGTGTTCTAGGGTGTTTATTTGTCCATTCAAACACAGTCATACATGTATATGTCAAACAGCAAAGTTTGATAATTTTTTACACGGGTCTTCCACAGTGTTATATAGCGTCTTTAAACTACTACAATCTGCCATTATTTTCCCCCAAGTTCATTGAAGAACCGTTAAATGAGGTAATGACTAAAAAATCTAAATAAATGGATGGAGTATAAAAACTCTGACTCACCTTGGCACTGGTAGGTTGTGATGAGTTGGAATGGAAAGATTATCTGATCATTATTGCACAGTTCACACACAAATCCTTTCGCCTGACACAACTGTGGTACGAAAAAAAAATGTCTCATTAGCACTTGATATACATGTAACACATTTAAATCACAAGAAACATTAAACACAGCACTGTAAGTATACATTGAAGCACTGAACTCTGGGCATAAATTAATTTGCAAATTTTTGAACTATTTATTAAGTTTTATAAGATTTATAACATAGGTTTATTGATTAATTCATGATATTCTCTGCATGAATGTCAAATCCGTTGGAGATGATTTGATTTCACTATAATACACTTTTTCCATAGACCCCAACATGAGTTAACTTGTACTCATTCTCCAATGGGTTAAAATGCTGGTGATGTGATTTCTGTTGCACATCACTTGGTCAAGCAGTGAGTGAACTGTACTACAGAAGAAGATTGACAGCCAAGTTGAAGTTTTGGGACTGAGTTTTCAAAATATTGGAGCATCAGATGAAAAATGTATGATGACGATCAGGGTAATCCACTGGCATGCATGGATTGGTTATATGGTATTTAGGCAAGATACGAAAGAGTGCTGTACAGTTTAGCTTCAACAGAAGTATTATACATGTATAACAATACAGTGCACTCTCGTTATAAAGAACACTGACATAACAAAATTTCATTATAAAGAAGTAAAATACATGGTCCCATATCTTGGATTTCCTTTGTATTTTATTGTTTTTGCAACCCTGATATAGAGAAATTTCGTTATAAAGAACAAATTTGACGGGTCCTGAGGACTTCTTTATATCGAGTGTGCACTGTAATTAGTTTTGAACGACGATAGTACAGCATTATACTTTCAAAGGTCATCACTGGGTCATCCTTTTTTTTAGTCTGTGTTTTATCCGAGACAACAGGTTCCGAGAGTGAAGCTGCCCCAAAGACAAACTTTCTAAAGGGTTGTACAGGAGAGTCGGACCAAGGTCAATTAAGACCGAGACCACCAGAAATTGGCCTTGAGGCCGGCATGGATAAACAAACTAAGCAGCTGTCATTACTGATTGCTTGAACCAATTGATACGAAAGGCCAATTATACACAAGCTCAGGCCTTCAACTGTGCTTGCTTGAAAAACTAGGAGAATATTTGGAGCAAAATTATCCAAAAAGAAGAATTCAATCTACCAAAGTAGAAGGAAAGTAGGATATCTATAAGTAGTATTTGGAGTAGTAACCCCCAAACAATTTGACACGTGTGGAATATGTGGAAAAGATTCTAAGATCGGTAAAAAAGTGGAAAATCCATGGAATAAATTTTCCTTCAGAAACAGGTGATGATGGTACAGTTAACCCGTTGCTTACGGGAACCGGATAGCCCCTGTACAAAGTGTATGGGGATTTGCGGAATCTCGTAGTCAACGGGTTAAGTACACTCAGCAACAAACTGTACAGATTACTCAACTCCAAACAAATATCAAACCTGTCGCACAGTTGTTTTTTTCCTGTTTTTTGATAAAAAGAAATAAAAACTTTTAGGGGAAAAAAGAGGAAAATAATGGAGGAAAAAGTAAGACCAGCTGAATGCCTGCAAGCTACTGATTTTTTATTCAAACTCCAAATTGTCAACTTCTTCTATCACAGTTTGATCAGCCAACTTACCTGACATTGATTGACATGCGTCACACCATCCTCCACCAATTGCACCAGCCCCTTCTCCAGCTCTCCGCTCCGGACGCGGATAAGGTCACTTAAGGAGTAAAGGTCAGGCTGGCCCATCATGTGACCTGGCTGCTTATCGAACGCTGCTTTCAAACTAACCGAAAAACAAAACAGACCAATTAGATTGCACGGAAAAAGGCACAAAGTAGAAAGGAATATATTTCATTATGAAAATTATACATTAACCCAAATGAATATTTTTCATTTCCTATCATGACTCATTTTGGTTTGGGTGAAGAAAGAATCCAATTTCATCATTATGTTTCCTGGATCTTCCCCATAATCTGTGCTGCAAAAAAAGTAACAGCGGTCCTATTGCATGCTTATACCAACCATATTCACAGCCTACAGAGCACCAACCCATGCTTAATGACCATGTGTGGACCGAGGAGTCTAAAGTAGTGAAACTATTGGATATCCTATATTGGAAACTGAAAGAGCATGCATTATTTTTTCTAAGTCTCTCATTGAACAATCAAGCTTTCATGGGTGTCTGCAGTCAGGCATTTTAATTGGTTCGTCTCTATGTTTATATTAATATACAGGGGGAAAGATTATGAAGACATAATAATGTTTCAAATTGAATCCTTAATTCAATGAATCACTCTGCTCTGTCAATACATGTATGTCTCGACCTATGGTTAGAGATAGATATAATGTTCAAACAGTCAACTGCAAAAGAAAATGAAAAGTCACACTTGGTAGATCTGTTTAAAAACTTGTCAAACTTTGCTATTTGACATACCTCACAGTATTTGAATGGACAAAAAAATCACCCCAGAACACAAAATTTCAGACAGTTATGCTGTCACTTGTAAAATATGTACATATCAAAATTGACACATGAATTATTCTCGGCCGATAAAAATTCTGCAACACAGCAGTCTACATGTATGGTGGAAAACTGGAATGGTCTCGCAATGATTTTTACTTTTTTAAAGCAACTGTAATTTTCAGGGCATGTAGCTCACATTTTGGAAATGGAAATATCATTAAATCTCCTCCTATGGACCCGATGAGTAATCTAACTAGTCTTGTTAATTCTCTGAAATCCTGATAATAGCAGTTAGTATCAAAATAAGAAAAGACTTTCACTACAAGCCAATAAAATGGAGTTTTTAAACAGACACATTAAATAAATTTGGGGTTACAGATTCCCGTCAAATATTGTCACAAATTTTTAACTAGTCTGTGCTATAGTACAATGTGGGAAAGAGAAGACAAAGCCACTAAATTTATCAAACATATTAAAAGTACAACACTCTTTACACAACAGTATATATTAACTAAGACACGCATGCATGTATTGCTATCCAGAACAAGGCTACTGTGATATTGGTAGTAGTACCTGTTACCCTTCATAAAAAGACACACAGTTGTTACTTAACTCTTAACGTGCCAGAGGATTCAAACCTCTATGGAGTTTATGTGTATTGTTTGGTGCAGATCTGCGACTTCGGCACGTTAAGAGTTAATGTGACTAAAACAAACACAATCTCTGACAAGTTAATGCAGAGATACAGTTACGAAAGTTAGCGTACGTCACAAATTTCACACAACTAAATGACTAATAACTAAAGTAATGAACAGCCACAATGCAACCACTGGATGAATACTTACAGTTAGTACCAGAACAATTCCCACTACTACAGTATATTCAAATTCATGCATATTTTGACATGTGTTACTTAGCCAAGTTTGTATCAGGTACGGGCAAATATACCCTGCAATATCAACTATATATGACCAGAGATAGGAAACTTTTACTTCATGAGTGACATTGCTCATCACTATGGTAACTGGATACAAACATGCACAAACTTGAATATATACAATGTAATTAGAATGATTGATTACATGCCATGAACCACACATCCACTTCAATTTTATAAACAGAGCTGTAAGATCTTTATTAATTACACACACAATTTTTCAGTATGGCTTGTGTTCTGAACTGTACTGTTCAGAACACTTGTTGACGGTCACAGGTCATAGAGTACACATGCTCACAACTTCCTATTACTGTGAAATCAGAGCTTAATCTAGAATATTAATAATGATAGAGATTGTCCCATATACAAAATCAAATTTATAAAGATTTTATATGGTTGCCTCTATCAGTGGTCAATTTTGATAAAAGGTCAGGAAAAAAAATAATGAATTGAGTTATTTTGACAATGAATGCACAAATTTCAGTCGCTGCTTATCAGTGAATATTCAAAAACATTTACTGAAAATTTTGACAGAACTGATTTAAATTTATCTCAAATGTTTGAAAACACTGACATATCTAAAATAAAATCTATAGCAAAAGTACACTGTTTTTAGCAGGATGAGGCTCTAGACAACTTTCACAAGGGAAATTTAGGATTCACTTTCATTTTTGTGTGCTCATATGAACTATCTGAATGTGTGATTCCTGGCATGTCACAAGTGGTTACAGCCCGATAGACCAAGGGTCCGATAGACCATGAGTCTGACAGAGTGATTATCGAATGGGTCTGACTGATCGAAAAGGGTTTGATAGACCGATTAACAAAAAGAGTACATAGACAAGTGGTCTATCAGACCCTTTTCAATAATCGGTCTATCAGACTCAGGTATATTGGACCCTTGGTCTATAGGGATCCCCCATCAAGAGACTTTACTGACATATATTAAGCTTACCAGCTGCTGAAAGAGTGGTTGGGGGGGGGGGGGTAGGGGAGTTAAACGAAACCAAATATGTAAATAAATAAGTTGGCGAGAATTTCAATGGGTGTGTCATGTGTACATGTACATGTAGATTGCAACAAACCAGTTTCAGAAAGATAGCAAACTTTAGAAGTCTACATAGCATGATGAATCAAGTATCTGGATTTTCAAATTATGTTGTGGAAGTAAAAAGATAAAAAAAATCACACACATACAATCAATGCTGTTACACATTATAGTTTCACAGATTAGTGTCAGCTTCAAATGTAAATAAGACATCATGAAAAATGGATTTGTATCATGCTTGCCACTTTAGTAAGGATTTTTTGGGAAAGTTTAATGTGCAAAAACAAAATAACAACAAAATCACAATCACATGAGCATTAGAATGTAATAATGGAACCAACGGACAATTAAATTTACTGGGAATATTCATAAGTTGTTTTGCGAGACTGTGAATGGCATGTCTAACTGAGTAACTGAGGTAATGGAAAGTTACTTTATGATATTCTGTAGTTCAGCATCTCAGATATTTAAGTAATACACTGGGTGACATACACATTCATTAACTTTGGGATTATGGGTACAGTGCATGTGTATTATAGTGACATCCTTTCACAAGTGCTCTGATTTTAGGAAAATTTATTATTTAGTAATATACACAAAATGTTCTCTCTTTTTTTGGTCTTGCAGATATGAGAGAGTGAGAGTGCAAAAGTCAAATGATTATGTTCAAACACTGTCTAGTTTTTAGCTAATAAATGACCAAACTTGTTATACATACCTGTCACATAATCTGCAGGTCTTCAAGAAATCTTTGAGGTAGAACAGTTGAGTCCTTAATTCCTGGAAAAAATAAAAATAAAAACAACATAAAGACACACAACAGATGATTAAAATACAATAATTATATTTTGAGTATTAAAACAATATTTCAGTCTGACAACGCTGACACTACATGGAGCTTCTTTTTATCTATTTATTTTTTTTTAAACACACTACAAAGAGAAATAAATAATACTCTTGGAATTTTTCACGTACTTCTTTATGAATGTGCATCCTGAACAATTACCCCTACCCCTTGGCTCCCCTGACAAATAACTCCCAAAGACAATTACCGTATCCCCAGGATAAACCCAGATAACTTCCATTCTGTAAGGCAGGGAGGGGGGTTAAAAATGCCAGATGAAATTTTGGGGGTGGGGGTAGTATCCAGGGAGTAGATAATCATAGATAGGTGTGGCCTGTATCTAATTTATTTATACAATGTACATAACATTATAACTCGAGTACAAGAACTAATATAATTAGGGTTTGTAATAGTGGTGATGATTGAAGACGATACAACCTTGTGGAAGATCCATTTAAAAAAATTGCCAAACTTTGCTATCTGACATATCTGACAGTGTTTGGATGAACGAATAAATACCCTAGAACACAAAAGTTCAGTCAGTTATGCTGTCACTTGTAAAACATATACATATAAAAAGTGCTGTGTAAACAGGCTGCAAACAAAAGTATTCCCTTTCTAACAATGTAATTTCCATTTCATGTGTGTGACGATTTCTAAAGTTACCCTGATTTTGTCCATTATTTTTTTTTCAATCAACAGAAATCCACAAATGCATAGAAATATGCATATTTTTCCCCATTTCACACAAAAATCTGTAATAAAATCTCAAATTTGCATGAAATTATCTAATCTAAACTAACAGATTTTTGAGTAAATTAGTGATGTTTTCCCTCTGATATGTAAAAGTGTAATACCAAATTGTTTTACTGTCATACTTTTTATAGTATTGACACTTATTAAAGGGGTAGAATTTGTGGTGTAAAATTGCACCAGCTACACGTAAAGAGTCAAAGGCTTGTACAAACCCTGTGCAGCAACCAAAATGTATCTGGGCAATTCCATGATTAGTTACGTTACACTTTATGACAAACTTTACTCAACATTTGGCACTTGCTTGAATATGCTTTGATATTATTTTTCTGTTTTGGTACTGTCAGTCCTCTAGACTGGCACCTACTTCACAACATCAAGCAAAATCATGAGACATGTTTCAGTGGGTAATAACAAGAACTTTAATTATGGTTCGTTACGTTACATAAAAAGGACATGAAAAAAAAAGTCAAAGTTTCCTCAACCTGTTTTCAACTGAAACAAACTGTGGTATTCATGCTATTTCTGGTGCCTTGATAAGTCATTTAATATATAACGTATTGATAAAAATCTTTTCATTTTTAACTACAACATAAAAAAAACATGGTTAGTTACGTTACGGTTAGTTACGTTACATTTTGTCCATTCACACAAATTTGCGTTTATTCATGTCTTTTTCAGACTTAGTATGCATATGTGGGGCTTTATTACTTTCAAAATAATGAGAAGAAGCTATTGGCATGGACAAAACTGCAGAATAAATGATAATTTTTCATAAAACTGCGATTTAGTCACACTAGTCCCACATGTGGTATTTCATGTATGGTT
>JZLH01S0286420.1:6222-20407 GCA_001188425.1 Eucidaris tribuloides
AGGCAGCGACGTCTAGGGTGCGGATTAGCCTTAGAGCAAAGCCAATCGACCCCCATAATATCCCAAATACCCAATTCTTTTGGAGTGAGGATCCATTTCTTTAACTCATCAATACTAGAGACTGTGCCAGAGCTCAAAATAATCACTTACAAATTTGTTTTTTCAATCAAATCAGGAAATATTGAGAAATAATATAATAAAAATTACGTCTATTACATAGTAAAGAGATTTAATGGGTAGTGAATGATGTGTAAACATTAGTGTAATTAATTATAAATTTTATTGTCGAAGAATATTCAAGATTTATTCTTGCTTTTGTGAAATTTAGATTTTTAAAAATTAATTTTTGATTTGTTTGGTATGACCCGGTCGGGGCTCGAACCCGCGACCTTCCGGACCAGAGGCGGACGCTCTACCACTGAGCCAACTCGCCCGGTCTATAGGGACCCATTTCCCATTCAGGCGGGATATACATGTACTGGGAGTGTATGTCAGGGAAATACTAGAACATATGTGGGAAATACCTGGGCAATAACTGAAAATATTGAAGAAGTGTATTTAAATAATAAAAATTTATTAATAATAACATTTGTGTAGTGCCTTATACAAAAGTTTCTAGGCGCTAAAGGTGCTATTTCTTAGTATTTACAACTACTTGTATTTCCCATTTTCCTAAAAAAAAATCATCAAGCTGGTACATGTATTTACCAGTATTTAATAATAATAATAATAATAATCCACATTTTATTCAAAACAGAAATCAAACATAGAAATCCTCCGAAAATTCATTTTGCCCAATTGATCGTGGGCCCGACAGCCACTAAGCAGTATCAGATCGACGTTGCTCTATCCCTTAAATCGTTGAACGCCAAACGGGGTAGCAGCAACTCCCATCTTTTAACGTCCTTTGGTCTGATGCGGCCGGGGTTTGAACAGGCTCGAACCCCCAACCTCCCGGTTGTGAGGTGGACGCTCTACCAACTGAGCCAACCCAATCGGTCAGTATCGCCAGTATTTCCCGCTCTGGAAAACCGTGGGTAATGGTGTACTGTATTGCTTTAAATTTACCCCGAGATTTCCAATTTATTGTACAAATTATAACAAAAATGTTTTTGTTAGAAATTTATGCAAATTAAAGCAAGAAAAGGGTTTTTTCAGTGTAAATTTTACATTTGGTTGTATAGAATTTGTTCTGCATTAGCCAGTGGTAAATTCCCACATTATGCACATCCACAAGATAATAGTAAAAATGATAGCAGTATAATATAATAGTAATTTAGACCCTAAAGTATGTTTACATGTAGTACATAGATGTGATATGTGTTTTTCATTCTTCATTTTGTGAAAGGGAGAGAAAGGATAACTATTGTAAATTGTGTAGATTGGCTATATCAGATTTTCAATAGATATTTATGAGCATCTACATGTAATTATGTGGCCCTTTATACCTTCTTTTATCCTGATTTTACAGTCACTGAACACTCAACACTGGTATAGAAAACACAAGGCCAAATGACCCCATTACTTTTTTTATGGGCATTCAGGAATGCCATTTATATGGAAACAGTTCAACCACTGAAAACCCAAATGCAGGCATTATATACAACTTAAAATGTAGGCTGTAAACAGCAGTTGAGCAAGGCCTATATGTATCCATCCCTGAGTGGTTTTTTTTTTCAAAAGATATTGGACATTTTTGCCCTATAGTATATTTACAAATGATAGCTCCCTTTAAATGTTTGTCAGTTTCCAGCTAGGGTATATCACATACAATGTGTCTCAAAAATAATTGACATTGATCAAATACAGACATCGACCCTAACACAATTGATTGCCATGGCAACACAATGCAGCACAGATTAATCGCTAGCTTACCATTATCATGCTAAAATGTTATACAGACTTTGCAAGACAATTTCTTAAAGTCTGCTAACAATGTTGGAATAGGATTATATTTTTTGATTCTATGACTAGATACTGTATGAACACTGTGCATTATACAGTGTGTCTAAAAAAAATTGTGCAAGTCAAAAGCGCACTCTTTGGTAATGAGAAAAAACATTTTTGTGACGTTATGCTTACATCACCATTAAGGGCATAGTCTTAGCTTTCAAATGCCATTTGTTCTGTCCAGTTTGCTTGTTTTAATACTGAGATATGTTCAGTTAACAATGAAAAGGTAAAATCACAAATGTGCCACTTCTACTACAGCCTATGATATCATCAGGCCCCAAGATCTTCCTGTAAAAGTGACACAATTGTGATTTTATGCTTTCTTATTCAAATTATTATATCTCAAGAATAAGACAAGCAAATTAAACAAAACTAATGGTATTTGAAAGCTAAGACTATGTTCTTGACGTTGATGTAAGCATCATGTCGCAAGAGTATTTTCTAATTGCCAAAGAGGGTGGTTTCACTTGCACAATTTTTTGTTTTGTTTAGACACACTGTATAATGCACAGTGTTCATATAGTATCTGGTCATAGAATAAGAAAATATAATCCTATTCCTATTTCCTACATTGTTAGCAGACTTTAAGAAATTGACTAGCAAAGTCTGTATGACATTTTAGCATGATAATGGTAAGCTAGCGATTAATCTGTGCTGCATTGTGTTGCCATGGCAACCAATTGTGTTAGGGTCGATGTCTGTGTTTGATCAATGTCAAATGTGCATTGTGTTTCTGCGAAGGATCAAGTTAGATGTTGTTCATGTGTACATACATGTAATTTGTCATACATGTATTACTGTACACAGTGTGTGCAAAAGTCTAGACAGTCTTTGTGACATGCACAATGGCTGTGAAGATTAAATCAAGTTTAAAGTTGATATTCATAGGAAATAAAATTCAACAAATTTAGTTTACTTTATAATTTAATGAGTTATCTAAACATTTTATGCAGCTAACATGCCATGAAAGTGTGTCAGCTTCGGGTTTTATGAAAATAAAATTGTGATAAATTGACCCTCTCCCAACTCCGAAACCGGCTACAGGAAAGGGCCTTTTTGTGTGACGTCACACCCTGGATATGCCACACGCAGCTCACGCGACGGACTACGATAACGCACAAAGTTCATAGAGTGTGTGTCAGCTCCATACTCTCAAAACGGCTTAATATTGTTTTAATTGTTAATATCTGACAATGTCCTCTCATGTGCTAGAACAGATCCTGATGTCATTATTTATGTCACTATTGGCACGGAAATGGGGACAATCTCCGAAAAATTCGTGTTTAACTCACCGGTGTGCGCGAGAGCTGTAGGCCCCTATTCATGGAAATAGCTTGAAAACAAACCCCGACAAACCCTGAACTTAGAAATTGTGTTCGAGAACTAAACTAACGTTACTTATTGTAGAATCATGTTCCGAGGTAGAATTTCCTCCTAAGTCAAACTGCACGTGTAATTTAGATCTAACTACTTTTGTTTTGGCTTTGTTGAACTGCACGCAGATCTACGTACCTTTGTCACGCGTAGGTAATGTAAATCCGCCAGCTATTGATGATTGATCTGATAGAACCAGCCCCGCGCATCCGGCCAAGCCGCTGGTGGCGAGCTCATGCTGCAGCCGAGCAGCTAACTCCAGCTGCTAAAGAGCCTTATTACCGCATTACTCGCGCATGAATCGTAACCCCAGCAGAATCGCCACGACTCATATTCCAGCTCGTCTGGAAATGATACGAAGTTTACGGCAGACTAATTGGTCTATTTTTTATTATATGATATTCGTAATGATTTAATTAATATTAACTGCATTCTTCCATGGTGGAAAGAGGTAAAGTCTCCATCTGATAATGTCCACTGACCTCCAAGAATAGCGCAATAAATACAGCCGTAGTAACACCTTGGAGGTTGGTCCTTTACCCCCCTTTTCAGCGTCTTTTGCTCCAAACAATAAATTTCTTAGAACATGTAACAGTTAGAACATTAAGTTGGAAATAATGAGACGTAAATTGCAAACGATGAAGTATTAGGAATATCTTTTATTTTCATAAGGGAGAATAACACACAAGTTTAGGGTTGTCTTTCCAGCTAATACGCATAGAGCTATGTACCCGGAAGTTACCCGCAAGTCCACGAACCCGTCTCTTACGTCACAGCTAAAGGCCGTTTTCGGACAGCAAACGAGCAAATTAGGTCCCGAGGTTGGGGTGATGTTTTCACCCTAATTTCGCTTTTATGGAAGGGTTATATTGCTTGAATGACATTCAAGTTCATTGTACGGCTTATAAGCTCTCTGTAGATATGTATATCGTCATATTTATGGTTCTTCTATAAATTTCTCCTTTAAGAATTGAGTTGAACAGAACTAAATTGTGATTGGTCATTGGGCCATATACAATGTACAGTATTTATTTTTCATTGGTCACAAAGTCAAGGAGCAAAGCAGTGTCCTTTTTTGGGTGGGGGTGGGGGTGGGAGGGGGGGTGGGGAGGGGAAGTCATTACCACTTCTTGGTGGCTCATACATTTTGGATTTTTTTGCAGTTATGCATACTTCTTCCCAAAAATATGATTTTCTAAAAAATTTAAATGAAACTGGCACAAATATTTACTTTTACATATTAAGTTGGTTCAATGTATTTCATTGTAAGGAAAAATAAAATCTTAGGAAAGCCTACATGTAGGAGTTCCATGAAGAGGTAGAATGAAATTGACATTTGGCAAATGGGTGGGCTGTCAGTATCCCATTGAGGTTATACTGTATGTGGATGAGTCAGTGCACTGTCAGCTCACAGTGTTAAAACATCAAACTAATGAAAT
Organism: Eucidaris tribuloides; assembly: GCA_001188425.1. Taxonomy (NCBI): domain Eukaryota; kingdom Metazoa; phylum Echinodermata; class Echinoidea; order Cidaroida; family Cidaridae; genus Eucidaris; species Eucidaris tribuloides. The sequence continues at coordinate 10,989 of JZLH01S0286420.1, forward strand.
GTAATTAGCTGTATTATTTTTTTTTCTTCCAAACCTTTCAGACAAAATGATTGTAGTACTGAAGGCCTACAACTTGTGATACAGGGTATTATTCAAACCGAGATAAAATCTTTTGAGATACCCAGTAACTAACTAACTTGTTGCTCATCTTGTAAAGGAAAGGTCATATCTAAAGATACACAACATGGGTAATTAGTGCGTTACATGCCCAATACAAACAGAATAATACCTATTTGGACTCTGCCCCTGGAGATCTACTGTACTCTGTTGTCGAAGGGTAAATAGTCATATCAGTACATGTACAAACACTTCAGAGGTGTGTTACGTAAGTCCTGAAAGAGCATTCTCAATCAATACAGATCCATCCCGAAAAAAATAAAGAGAGGGTGCCATGCTAGTGAACACTTCTGTAAAAATTCGGAACTAGGGGCAGTTGTGATCATCGTGAATAGGCCTCGGAAGCAAACAAAGAAGAGCGGTATTGTGTTTGGTCGGCGTATTGTTGTGGAGGGATTCTGTATCGTCTGCAGCTAAAACTAGATACTTGTTTCTATTGTAGGAAGCAAACATGTACAATAGTGACTTGTCTGCGTGTTTTGGCTGTAAGTGAGAAAAAGGGGGGAACGAGGAAATTCTGAATGGAAGTTGGCACGTTTAAAACGTGAAAACTTGTGCATGTAATGTAATGTAAAATGGAGATCAATATGAGATTGATGCGCTGTTGATAAGTAAAGAACAAAAGTAGAAATGTTACCATTTTCAGACCTGTCAGTGCAATGAAATATTGTGCCCCATCTATTCTGAAATGCTCTTGAACTTTTGCACTGATTGTGACATGATCACACCCAGTGTCTTGTTTCTTTAAAATAGCTGTTAAACTTCATGTACGCCAATGTGTTTACTGTACTAGGGGAAATGTGATCGGGGCAGGGAGGTGTGAGAGTCTCTCTCACACCTCCCTGATCGGGGTGACTTTTTGGACAATCCCCTACATGTAAAACATCTTCCATTATAAAAATATTGGATGTTCACCTCAGTGTCTAAAGTCATCCCAATATACAATAGTTATCAATTAATTTTTTTTTCCAGTTTGCAATATACCTGATGAAGGAAGGTGCAAGTCAGGTGATCGACAGCACAAAATTAATATAATTTACAAATGAGTTCTTACACTATTTTGATTTAAACAATTCTTGTGAAGATTTTGACTGGATCATAAAATGTATATTTTGAAATTTCTTTCATTACAAGTTTGTATATTTTGTGCACAGTGTTGTCACCACGCTGGGAGGCGCCGGGCGGAGCTACCCTGCTCTCAAAATCTCCACCCGGTTCTCACGGTAAATTTCAGCCTTGCCCCCCGGCACAAGAGATTCTGTGTAATTTGGGTGATTATAAGGGGTGATAGCTCCGTTTGCTTTTGCTCGCTATGCTTCGCAATCAGTTTTTACCCAGTTTTAAAATCACTATGGTGACAACTCTGTTTGTGCATCTGGACAAGAAAACGATGTGGATTATGGTAATTATGCTGTACTGTAGGCCTACATGAAAAATAATGTCACATGTACATGTAACTGATAGTGCATGATTATATTTTTGGACCAAGAGCATAGATAATCTAATCAAGAGACATGATATTTTTCTTCTGTGGTAAACAAAGGGTGTTGTTTGCATGGGCCCTCGTTTAATGTGAAGTGCAATGTCAGTAAACGAACTTGGTGATTAGGATCTGATAAATGTCTGAAAGTTTCTGATCTTATTGACTGTAGTTCATCATCAATTGTAGGAACATACAGTATTTCAGTAACAAGCAATACTTCCTGGAGAGTTGTGGTTAATATTTACAATGTACATGAAAAAGTTTCTCCAAAAGGTTGTGTTTTGAGGGAAAAAAATCATAAAATTACATGTGCTAAATAATTTTGATTTGGTGTTTTTGTATGGTGTGGCCTTTAAATAGAAAGAGCACAAAAAAGTAGACCTAATACCTGATTTACATTTCATTGTAGTACATAAATATGTTTGTCCACTGGTGTTACACTGTACATGCTGTACATTTACGATGTACAGTGTACATGTAGCTGGTTCACACTTTTGGGAACAAGTCATTGCTTTTGGTTGACTGCAGCACTCAAAATACACGGGGGCTCAGGGCGATTTGCCCCCTTAATGCAAAAAAGAGCCCTCGAAAATTTCAAAAGAGCCCCCCCCCGCAAAAAAATTCTCATAGACACAATGTAAATTGTAGCCAAATTTAGCTAATGTGCTCCAAAAGTAACCCCCGAAAATTTAAAATTGATTTTTCCCCTGGTTGACTGGAATTTTGGAGGAGCTTGTTGTTCTGGGCAACAACTTGTGTACTCTAGTAAATTTAATTAGAGCAAGTCCTGTTGAGCCTTAGGATACATCGAACCATACAGCGCGAAGGCCGGTAGAAGTTTTACAACTCACAATGATATAATCAGTTGTTGGGGAAACATTATCCTTTCTGCTAACAAGTTATCAGTCAATGCGCAAATTGAGAGAGAACCGAGAAATGGCGTTGTTTGCACAGCGATGTGCTTGTTTGATGCAAGCCAAGTCCTCGAAAATAACATCGCGACTTACGTGTAGACAGTGACATCTTATAGTTAAACCCTGCTAGAGGCATGCCATGCCATGTTTGCCATCTCTGAAGAAAAAGGCGTTAAGTGCAAACATGCATTGCATCCCATTGACAGGTTATTTCTTCAACCGGTGACAACAAATCTCTCCCTCTGGGTTTTGACTTTCTACATTTTTCGGAAAGGGTGAAAACATATTTGTTTGTTCGAAGCTGAGCTCTTCATACTCTTTAGAACAAGATTTCTTCTCCAACTTGATAGTTTGAGAAAAGAAGTTGCTGTCCACTGTAGAAGGTTAGTGATTGCTACATATTTAATATTTATGCATACCTTTACTTTTCAAATCTGAAGTGTAACAGTACCATCTTACTTTTTATAGGGTGCCTTGTGTAGCTAGTGCAGATGGTGGTGGTTCTTATCCACATACATGTATAATCAAACCATGGACTACTGTAAAATGTCAGCCTCTGCAACCAGAGAACCTTGGCTTTCTGCAGATTTTGTAAGGTCTTCTTTTTAAATCATGTATAAAACTTCATGATAAAATGTCATTTGAACCATTTTGTCCTATAAAGTAAAAGTATGTAGTTAGGGTCGAGTGGTCAAGTGAAATTTTATCGAGAAGTTTGCAGCATTTACACTAGTGTTGCACGACTAAGTCGCCAAAAGTCGGAGTTGTGATTATCGTCGAGGAGTCGCGACTCCGACTTTAGAAATGCAAGAATCGACTCCATGTAATCACATATGTATGCCATATAAACCAGTCAAAACATCAATGACAATGTGTGGGACTATGGCAAAAAGTCAATTTTTGAATGATCGTAATCATAGTTGAAAGTTGAATGTACTGAAATCATTGGAGGAGGACACTGAACAGTCATTGTATAGGCTGTAGTGTCCTTCTTTTCACCTCTTGATCATGCCGATAGAACTGAAAGTCAAGAGTCGGCAAATAGTCGGGAGTCGCGACTTTTGATCGGGGACTAGTCGACTCCCAAAAATCCTTGAGTCGTGCAACACTAATTTACACATGGTATTTAAAAAGAACTACTTTTGGCTCTTTTGAGGAAATCTGTGCAGATATCCTAAGTTGTTTGGATGAATTATTTTGAACATCACTTTGTAACTTTTTTCCCGATTAGATGCACAAAATTTTAATTTCATGAGGCATTGTTTCCATTTCATTAGTGCAGTCACGGGGTGCAGGGCATGGTCCCAAACCGGGTAGGGTCCCATTCTAGACTCTGACTACATGTCTACATGTATGTACATGTAGACTTACACTAGCTGAAATTATAGAATTCTTGTTTGCAGTCAGGTGTTACATGTAGGTGTATGACATGCATTTAAAAATGTACAGTTTGTCGTGCATGGCAGTCAGTTCTAAATTAAATGGAAAATATGAGCAGGGCTCTACACTAGCACTTGCCCGCTTGCCCGGGGCAAGTAAAATTTCATGTCGGGTAAGTAAAAATTAAAAATGTTAAAATTTACTTGCCCGGTTGGGCAAGTAAAATTTTAATCATGTAATGAGCAAAACATGTCCAAAAATCTTATCGAAACCCACAAGATATGTCTAAAATTTTGTGTTCAGTTTAATGCATGCTAACTTTCACCATTATTTTGTTTATTGTACTTTATTTCTTGACTCTTTAAATTCATAAATCACACCTTTTGCAACCCCCAGAAATAAAATAACAAATGTCCAAAGACTCTATAGGTTAAAATTAGAAATATTTTTTTGTTTATGATTGTTGTTTTTTCGGGCAAGTAAAAATCTGAAAATGATAATTTCGCTTGCCCGAAGGGCAAGTAGGAAAAAAAGCTAGTGTGGAGCCCTGTATGAGGATTGAGGATTACCTGTATTCTTCACATACATGTAAGTAGCAGCACTACATGTAATATTGATTTGAGAAACAACAAAAACACTCATGAAAGATGTGTAGTCCTGGATAAAATGATATTGATTGATCCAACTCATATAAATTAACTCCTCAAAAAAAGTTATGATCACAATTATTGATTAGAGTCTAACCAGACTTCATTTAGTACTGTATACTGGTGACAATGGATTGTCAGTTATTTCATACAACATATTTGAACCGGAAATTAATTATTTTTGAGTCAGAAAAGGCTATTGTCATTACATCCATGTTTCACGTTCCATGTAGTGGTAATGACTTGACATTGTATACTGATGACAATGGAGTATACAGTACATGTACTGTACCTGAACTGGAAAGTAATTATTTTTTTAATTAGAAAGGCTATTGTCATCCCATCCATGTAATCATGAATCTGAATAGAAATAATTGTTAGAGAGCTACATGTAGTCCTCAAATAAGGCAAATACTGGTATACCGTAAGTTTTGTGTTCTCCAACTACATGAGCGTAGAAAAGCTAGTCTCAGTGTCCAGACTCATACCGAGTCAAAGTAAATACACGCCTTAGGATTAGGGTGAAAAAAGGAGGACAGTCTAAAACTTAGACTAACTTGTCAGTGCTTTGGCAAAATCTGCCCAGTTTACACTAGCTACAGTTTCCAGTGTCGAGGCCAGTTTCTGGTGGCCTTGGTCTAATCAGAGTCACCTATACAAACCCTATGGCATGTGGCCCTTGATATTGCCTCGGTCTCTGGACCTGTGGTCTCGGATATGACACTGCAGACTTGCTAATGTAAATGGGTTTTCTTTTATTTGCTGGCATCAATGTCATGCCCACCAGCCCATGCCCTGTCAACACCACCCTTTCACAGTCTGCGCTGACCCATCATGCAGGCCGGGTAGCCATGTGGAGCGATTTCCGTGATGGAGGCAAGGTCAGAGGACAATGTCGGTCCATTGATTATCGGGCCGAATTCAGTGTACCGTGGCATGACAGCATTGGCAAAATAAATACCTGTAGATGTGTCATCATTTGTTCTTACACTTGTACTTTCAAAATTATACAATTGTGTAGTGACTGTGATCTGATTATAACCTTGTAGTATTGTATATACATGTAGTGCATGCTCCATTGTGTGTTTGTTGTGCCCTTTATTGCCACCAATGTGAAGTGCAATCTCTCACCAGAACAGCCAATACCACAATCCCATCTACATGTAAGTCCAAATGAGCAAACACTTGTACAAATTTTACACATGTACATGTATTAATCATGACTTACACACAAACACACAGATATAGACAGACACACACAGACAAACAAAAACAGAGACACACAGACACACAGACACAAACACATGGACACACACAGATGGACAGATACAAACACATGTACATACTGTTCGTGATGTACAGTGTATGAGAGAAAATTGACTACCTGTAGGTGAGGAATTGGATTAGGTTTTATTACCACTTTATGCTGTACAATTACAACATGACATTAAATAAACTTGTAGTTATTGTACACTGTTATAACGTAATTTACTGAAAATTCTGTTTATTGCTTGTATCTCCTTCCAGATTTCTTGTTTGCTGGTAACTTGTAGAATGCACTGAAGACACATCAGGTTTCATCTCAACTCGCTCAGCACAACTGAGAAACCAACTCCCCAGATCTCTCTCAGGGTGGGGCCAACGTCCGATGCAACATGTCGTTACGCGTTCAGCCCCTGGGAGGGGCGGAGCGGACGCGCTCGGTGCCACACACGAGACTGGACGACGATGCAGCGGTGGAGAAACAGTATCAGAAAGGAGAGAAGCTTGGGGCGGGGAGCTTTGGGGTCGTCTTCACGGCAATCCACGGCAAGACGAACAAGAAGTGGGCCATGAAGATCATTAATAAAGAGAAGGTGAGGCAGCACGTTGACAAGCGTGTTACGAGTTTGTTGCAAGCACATTACGAGCGTGTAACGAGCATGCTACGAGCATGTTATGAGCATGTTACAAGCACGTTGCAAGCATGTTACAAACGTGTTACAAGCATGTTAAAAGCATGTTACAAGAATGTTACAAGCCTGTTACAAGTGGGAATGATAACATAATTATGCATGTATGTATGTGCATGTTTGAGATGGAGACATCTTATTCTGTCTTTGTGGGACAATGTAGAGGAAACATTCTGTACAGTGTAATTTCTATTTGTACAGTACTCCTCTACCTTTATTCTCCCCCTCCCCTCCCTGAAAAACAAGGGAAGAGGAAAGAAAAGTATAAGGAAGTTATAAGTGTTGATTGAAAACAAACAGAAAACGAAAACAAACTAAAAGGCTTGTGCCACATTCAGATTTAACTTTGAAAGATAAAAAGAATGTGTAATAGTCCTTCCCTGTAGGATTGTGGTAGTTTCTGAATGACACAAGATTACATATTCATTTCAATCATAAAATTTATTTAGCCACTCCATTATATTTATTTCTTAAAAAGGATTGAGATGTTTTAATGTAAGAAAATTTTCTTTTGTAAAATATTGCATATTATTCTGTCAGTATTATTTTTCGGGAAATATTCAATGATATTGATTTCCATACATACAGTGTTACTCAAAACTAGCCCTGTGTGGGAATGTGACAGCTGTCGATCAAAGAATGAAACAATATGAAACTTCAATAATTCCCTTTTATCCCATTCAGGCTGGTAGCTCGGCAGTGAAATTGATGGAGCGAGAGATCACCATTCTGAAAAGAGTCAACCATGCGCACTTAGTACATCTAGAGGAAGTCTTCGAAACTCCCAAAGTAAGTAGGGCCTATTGATCCTTCGCCATTTTGGCCTTCGGTTTGTGTGTATTTTAGCTTTTTTTGCATGCATAATTTTAATCAATAGCGACAGGTGCATAAGGAAATATTAAGTACAGTCCTGTAGAAAATGTCTAAATTCCATATGGCTTCTTGTGATCTCCACTGGTTAAATAATGCTTTGCATATTTTATATGTGTGTTGAACAAGGTGTTACCATGGCCACCACCTGTCCTCTTGTCATGTACCCTCGCTTAAGAATTTTTTTATGTTCCATTGAAAATTGGGTTCACTTTATCACCAATAGGTCGAGCAGTGCATGAAATAATAATGATAATAATAAATAAATATAATAAATGAAATAAATACAAATTAAAATTTTTTCATTGTGCAAGGCACTGCCATGACTGCACCAGGTGGGAAAGTTTGTATCTAGATACGTGTACCTGCTTTTGCTTCAATTTTCAAAATGCTTTTGATTAAACTTGCTATACGTGATTGATCACCATAGGATGCAACATGTGACTGCAGAGGTAGTAATCACATTCAGTGATAGTTGTAGATTGTGGACATGTTCATGTTGACCTTAAATTGATTTCATCACTCCGTTGGAAAGAGATACAACAGTTTGATCCTCACTCAAAACGTCGCTCAGTAAGCCACAGAAATACATGTAGCTTGATATGTGAAGCTGGTATTTCAGTGAGGGGCGAATGGTTATAAACGTTGTAATTTTTGGAATCACCAACTTTTTAGACTAATGTTGGTGAGAATCAGGGTGCACCTCTTTCATTACAAACCTTTAGGACCTTTATATACTTAGTTATAATCAGCAACATTAGCAAAGTTTGCAAGTGTGTTTGCGAAAGGCAGTTGGCGACCTGGGTATTTTACTGAGGGGCAAATGCTTGCAAATGTAGCGATTTTGGTGTTTCGTCAGAGTTTGTAAAAAGTTGCAATAAAGTTTGCAATTAGTTATTATTGTCGCAAGACTTTTGAATATATTCAAAATTTCTTTGCAACAAGAAAAATACTTTGTGAAAGAAAATACTGTTTGTTAACTTTCTTGCAACTTTTCATGATCCCTGATGAAACCACAAATTTGTTACATTCGCTGGCATTCGGCACTCAATGTGGTGGTACCACTTCAAGAGTTAATGTGATCTGTGTGTGACTGATTTTTCATGCCAGTGAGAATATCATCCCTGGGTTGTTAAAACCTCATATCTCAAAAAAAATCAAAAGTTTTCAGAAGAGCTAAAAAATTCTCATTCTAGCAAATTATGTGTGTAGGCTTTGTTATTTGAACTTAAGACTATGTTTAATAATCAATTATGCTTCAAGATAAGCAACTCGTGGTTACTAGAAGATAAATTATGCTTAATGGCTAGCCGGAGTATAGTTCTGGTTGATCAGATAATTTTTTTGTCCATCTTTCACAAAGTATTCTGTTGTCATCTCAGACATCAGGAAACAACATTAAACCGACTAGAAATTTTTTATAATGACAAATTATGATGTTTTAGGTATAGGAGAACATGCAGAGATATGTACATTACCTATGGAAAATGTTGGGGGGTCCCCCCTCCCTGTTACATTTTGATTAATTTCTGAAAAATGAGAGTTTCAGACCAAGCAATTCTCAGGGCATCGATAGATCATATAGGTGTATTTAAAATAAATAATTGCAAAGAATGTCAGGTTTTTACCATTTATTGAAACTAAAGTTTGGCTTTTAATTTCACATTTATCAAAAAAAGTCATTTTCACCCAAATTTGAGATGAGATTTTATCAGCCCAGTGACGATATATATGCAATCAGATTAAATACCTAATACTTTTGTAGGCTTAAACTATTCCTATGTTCTTCTCTTGATTTCTTGTTTCTCACAGCGTGTTTATCTAGTCATGGAACTCTGCGACGGTGGAGAACTGAACAAACTCTTCATGAATGAGGGTATTTTCTCGGAAGCTGATACGAGAACGATTATACAGAGACTGACAAGTGCTGTAGCTTACCTACACAAAAATGGTATGACCCAAATGCTTGATGTTAGAGTGTGATGGGGATGTTCAGTGGGATTTTTTAGGAATCTGATATTAGAAAGGACTTGAAAATTGGGTTCAGGATTTGCAC